>OVAF01000403.1:2394-42868 GCA_900406245.1 Odontarrhena argentea | reverse complement strand
CCACTGCCTAACGTAGTGGCAATTTTTGGTGGCAATCGGCCTGTTTTCTTGTAGTGAACAATGTGTGTTTGATGTTTATGAGTTAGATGCGTGTTTGGAGTTTGTGGATGAATTGGTTTATAAAGGTGAGAGTCTAAAAAGTGAAACAAAACAAAAACAATAGGCTGAGGAAGCCGCAAGTATTTGTTAAATCAGGGAGCTAGTGGTTTTGTTACTAGTTTACTTTATGTGAACAAACATGTTACCTGTGGCCTGTGGCCTGTGGGCTTGATTTTCACTTTAAATATTTACTTTTTTTCTTAATTTTTTTTTTTAAAAAATTCATATATGTTAATGGCTACAAAATTAAGGCTTAATACAAAATCTGTAAGAAAATTAATGCAAAACGCAAATATCTAACATAATTTAGGGTATCCTATCAAAGTATCTCATTTATTAATGTTAAACTTTTATATAATTGTATATTGCAATGAAATATCTAATTCTGTAATCAATGATATGTAATGCACTGTTATATATTTAATTTGTCTACAAAATATTGTAATTCCACTTAATTACTATATTTTTTTTTTCCCGGAAATATAGTGTGTTCTAATTTGTTAAAATGTAAGGAAATTGT
The DNA here is from genome assembly GCA_900406245.1 of Odontarrhena argentea. Lineage (NCBI taxonomy): Eukaryota > Viridiplantae > Streptophyta > Magnoliopsida > Brassicales > Brassicaceae > Odontarrhena > Odontarrhena argentea. The sequence continues at coordinate 42,249 of OVAF01000403.1, read as the reverse complement.
CGTTTTAATATGTGTTGATAGGTTAGCTAAGTTTGCTGTCCGTAGTGAGTTCGATTGGCAAATCTTTGAATCTTGTGCTCTGTTTCTAACTTCTTGTGTAACTGATGATATTTCGCACTTTGCGTAATAAAGTATATTATTGATGGCAAAAAAAAAAAACAAAACAAAACACAGGGATAATGGGTTTTAAGTCCACAAAAGAACAAAGCCCAAAAGCGAATTATTTAATTTTAAAATTTTATTTTGTTTTATTATTGCTGTGATATGATATGACCAAATCCGTAAGATCATCCACAATGGGAGTCTCTCACTAGAGTATCTCAACAAAAAAAATATTAATAAAATAATATTTAATATTATTTTATATTAGAAGAGTCTCTCAAAAATCTTGGAATTCCCACCCATAGTTCTACACTTTTATGAGAGACTCTTTCAATTAAAAATTATTATCTATTATTTTATTATTACTTTTGGTTGAGAGACTCTTTTGAGAGACTCTACAAAAACCCACCACTGCAGATGCTCTAATGTTTGTTTTGGTTAGAGATTTTTCGCTTTTTATTTTTATTCAGACGAGAAGCGAAAATTTGAATTGGAAGTTTTCCTTTTTGCAATTGTAGTTGGATTATAAATATTAGGGATTAACTATCGTCTCAGTTTAGAGGAGACGATGTTGTTGAAAAGACATCGCTCTAATGTGGAAGTGCTACCACACGATGTGGTCGAGCTCATCCTCGAGAGACTTCCTGTGAAATGTCTTCTGAGATTCAAGTGTGTATCCAACCAGTGGAAATCGGCAATCGAGTCCCGACGTTTCCAAGAGAGACACTTTATCCTTACTAGCCAATCACGAGGTTCACCAGATGTCCTTTTTGTTCACCTTAACCATTATGGTGATGATGGTCAGTCCCTAGAAGCTCGAAGTTTTGTCTTCGGTTCATCAATAGCTCGTACGGTCAGATTCTCTGATCCTGGCAGCATGTTCTGCTATGGTACTTGTGACGGTCTAGTATGTGTCTACTGTGTCTACACACCAAGCCTCGTGGTCAATCCCGCCACTAGGTGGCAACAAACTTTTCCTCTTTCCAACGTTCAACAGCTTTTCACCAACATGTATACTAGAGAAGTATATGACTCCCCAACACCCAAGCTTGGATTCGGTAAAGACATTTTCAGGGGCACTTACAAGCCAGTTTTATTATATAATTCAACCGAGTATGGACTAGACAACGTTACCACTTGCGAAGTTTTCGATTTTAGCACTAACGCTTGGAGGTACGTTCTCCCTGCCTCTCCTGACCGGCTTAATGGTTACCATAAGCCCGTGTATTTAGATGGCTCCCTTTATTGGTTCACCGAGTGTGTACAACCCAACATCTTATCTTTCGACCTCCACACCGAGACTTTTCAAGTCATATGTAAAACTCCCTTTACTCATCCATGTGAACCACTCGCCCTCACTATGTGCATCCTCGATAACCGCTTGTGCGTATCTGAGAAGAAATGGCCCACCCAAGTAATATGGTCGTTCAACTCTTCAGGTGTTAGTAAGACATGGAAGATAATGTGTTCCATAGATCTCACCAAAACTTCTGGTTGGTTTTCTGTGCCCGAGTTTGCGCTGTTACCAATAGCTCTTGTGGAGAAGAACAAGTTGTTGCTTCAAGGTCGTGATTCCTACGAACCACGTGTGATACATGATCTCCACACCAACTCTTGTGATTTACTATTTAAACCGATCAAACCCCTAGGCTCTATTTATTATTTTGAAAGTTTGTTGTCTGTTTGATCAAAATAATTTGTTCCAAATGAATCATTGTAATCTAACATTGTCAGCATTTTTATTTAACTATGATTTTCTACTACTCTGTTTTATTTGTTGTTGGTAGCTTAACTATATATGTCACAATTATCAGGTTCACATATTTTGTAGTCCCTTTTGCAATAAAGCACTAGTTTCTCAGTGAGAGGTCATAGCATACTCTATTTCTTATCTCGGATCTCGAGTAGTTGTATAATACGTATTACGGTTTTACTGTATAACAATCTGATGGCGTTGGATTCTTCGCATTACCAATACCACAATGCAAATAAACTTTTCTTCGTAAGTTATCTTCAAGCACTGAATCCATGTCAAGGCACCTCGTTCGATACAAGAATCTTGTATGTCTACGATTAAAAAGTTATGACTACCAATTCCTGGCCACTTATCCGCCATGACATTGCAAATGAAATTACTGTACAGCTCCCAAGTACACGAGAGTTTACCACAGTTAAGGCTATCGAAGATGTTGTAATAAGAACCTTATTGATCAGTTTTGTTGGGTCTATATGTCAGAGTATGTTTGGCAGCTTATACTATAAAACGTATAACTTTGAGCAGATTCGCTTGGTGGATTTAAACAGAGAAAAAATTAACCAAATAGTGTGAGACCCCTCTTAAAACTAATTGTGCTCATCAGACATCAATCTTCATCATTGGATAGTAAACAATGTACTCTGCTCTCTTGTTTCCGCACATCACATGGTAAAATTGAAAGGCCCTAATTCTGATTCTTTGAAAATTTGATACCAGACATTTGGTGTCCAAGTCATTTTTAAAAACTTTGGCTTTGATTTTCTCCCGACTAGATTCTAAAAAAGTTTTAGACCCTCCAGCAATTTTGTCCTAAAACCCGATAATACCAAGATCAAAAACATAAATTGCATTTTTTAAACCAGATGGAGTTGATGGTAACAAAAATTTCTGAAAGCGCCTCTTCAATCTCATATTCAATGCAAAGTAGGACCGGATCATGAGTAATCAAAGCTTAATTATTTGGGGTACTTTAATTAATCAAAATTAAGAGAGCATTATTAACTGTAAGTGAGTTAGCTAGTTCATAATTTATTTTTATTTTTTTTGCCTTTCCAAATCAACAATCATAAACGCACTATCATCTGATTTTAACACTCACCAAACTATATATTACGTACAGTCCCATAATCATCCAACCATAAACTCCATTTTGATCTACACAAACATATTACAAGACTCAAATCCTGACATCGATCCTCATTCATCATTATTCAAACACTAATACATTTTATTAATCTTTATAGCAAATCCAAATCATGTTCATACCCATCCTCTCTAATTAAGCCGCCGGAATAGTGTAACCTAATACAAACATAATGACATTTGATCAGTAGATATATCAATGATATGTATGATAAAATACACAAGAACTCAGGTGATTTGCGCATTTTTAAAAAACAAGATAATGAAAGACTTACTTCCACATTTATAACCGGAAGGAATCTTCTTGCCACAAGAACGAGCAACGTACACCACCTTGTCCATATCAACCAAGTTCGTAATATCTCCTGAAACGTACCGACAAGCACAAGGCACGTCGATGGGACGAATCAGAGAACAACAAGACCGAGAAGGTGGAGGAGAGTGTGGTCCGGCGTCGCCGAGGTAGCGTTGACACTCATTCATCAGTCCCGACAAGTTAGCTCCACAGAACTGAGCTCTCGCCACGTCCGAACCCATCATGAACAAAGCTATTGCTATAATTACCATTGTCGAAATCATTCTACTTCCCATCTTCTTCTTTGTTTTTTTGTGGTCTCTAGCTTTGTCAATTAATGGTTTGTAATTAATGAAATGTGTGTTGTGAATATTTTGTGAGATGATAGATTTGTATATATATAGTGTAACAACGATAATGCTATTACTATGCTTGGTGAATGGTAACAATTCTTTTTTTGGTTTGTAGTGGGAAGCAAAAGAAGGGAGTGCTCTTATATTATTTGTTATCTTGTAAATTTGAAATCATTACAAATAAGCTCATGACTTTTTATTGTTGTTTCGTGGCGTTGTTTCCATGAGATTCCACTTAATTAGTGGAGTGGTTGATATTTCTGAAATGATACAAAGATCAATTTAAGCGAGCGTCGGCAATGAGAAAAAGTTGATAACATTTTTGTTTAATTAATTTGGTGATATAAGTTTTGGATCGGTAATCCACTGCTAAATTTGTGATTAATTGGTTACTACTGCAATATATTACTTTTTTGCGGTTTATATGATTGATAGTATTTTACCCTTAAACAGAACCGAATTTGAAGGAAGCAAACCAAGCATGAGTTTGAGGTTTTTCATATAAGAAATGATTCATTACGTAAGTTGGTTACAAAACACTCATGCCAAATGTAAAAGTGAACTGTTCTGCATACGGTACACATCTGTAATGTAATGTGATGCTTTGGTTTGGATGCCACTAAGAAAAATAAATATATTTTTTTGGTCGGAAAATAAATTATTAAGTATAGGATCGGGTAACCAAAGTAAGAAGTTATGGTCGGAAAAGAATTAATATAGAAATACTCGATAGCATGTTCTAGTGCCCGAATAGAAAATTTATCTGCACCACATCATAAACATATTTTATCTTGAGTGACAGTCTATATCGATTTTTGGCAGGTGGCAACTGGCAACACAACCGGAAAGAACTTTCCAAACTAAATGTTTTAGCCCTCCGAATGTCTTTTGTTTCCCAGATATGCTTTTGTTCGAGACCAACCTAACCTCTTCTTTCATGATCATGAAGCAATCGCGTTTCCTGATTTTAAGATATGGAAATTAGACTTTCTGTAAGACCAAACATAACCATCAAATCTTAACCAACAATAATATAATATTTAGAGATATATCATTATAGTTCACTGAATTACATATTTTTAATAAGCTTGTAAGTATGTTTATAATGTTACATAGAAATACAATTACTCACGTTGGAAATCACTATAATGTGTACGCACCAAGTTCATAACTAGCACACATATATATACCAGTCTGACAAACAATCATAAGAGACATTCGGTTCGGTATACTTTGGTTCACCAGTTTAGATTCATCATACAAAGTTTGTTGTCTCAGGCTTTTCCGGATTTGCTAGAAGAAACAAGTTGATTCTCTCTGTGCTTCTCAACAACTGCTTTCAATTTCATCGCCTTCTCTTCTCCATCTTTGAAATGTACTCTTCTTCCATGTCCTTTTATACAAAAAAAATCGCCATCAAAATCCAAAATCCCCATTAAGTAATATACACATAGAAGGCATATAAGTAAAGGTGCACTAACCTGGAATTAGCCACCTGAAATCCAAGTTGATCAATTTTTCTACGTTTTCTAGCTGAAGAGGCACTGTCAGAGGCCGAAAAGCTATCGTTAGATGAAAGTTATTCTAAAACATTTCTTTTACATTAAAGAAACTTGAAGATTCGTCTTTTACCTGAACAATGATTGTATCGCTCTATGATGCTCATTCCAGATTCGTACATAGTTAAATGGTCTCCAGTAAATAAAGCCTTGAGGGGTTTATGGAATAAGCACACTGATCCCTGTGGTTTTGTACAAAGCTCTTAGTTCCCAAAACATAATACAATTCTTTTAACAAAAACTGAACATGTATTGTTCATATATAAGTTTTTTCAGTTGGACTACTTACTTCCGTATGGCCGGGAGTGTGTATAAGTTCAATATCTTTATAGAGGCTCCATGGTCCACTTCCTTCCAGCTTTACCTCCACATCAGTGGTTGAAGGTTGAACCTAACAAAGACCCCTTAATCGTCATAAATTTGGATTTAGTAATCAAATTGTCTCTAGCCAATTTGTGCCGAAGATATGATCAGCAAAATATCTCTGTGACTTTGCAAGCTTTTTCTCACAAGAGCTAGATGTTGAAAATGCATTGAAAATGTGCAGAAAAGTTAAGAAGAGATAAATTGAAGGAACATACATCTTCAGAATGAAGAATTCTGGTACACTTAAACCGATCTGCCCATTTCTTGTGATCCGCAACATCATCCCTGAACAATGAAGTAGTTATGCATGTAAGAGAGATTAGAGAAGATGTGTAGTTTCTCCTTTTGGTGTTACGAATTCTACCTGTGCGTCAAAAACATGTAGCGAACACCACCCATTTTCTCAATCTCCGTAGCAAGTTTTTCCACGTACCTTGGACTGCAGCGAAAGAAAAAGTGTATAAACTGTAGTTAGCTTCTAGACAACAAAGAGAACAAGAATCCATGAAGCCTACCAAGGACATATACCTATCAACAAGTATATTTCCCTCATGATGAAGGATCAAGTAGGAAGTTGCTCCGAAAGATTTCTTAGAATGAAACCCACAGTGAAAAACGCCCTGTGAGTAATACAAATCTCAACTTTATGAACAGTTGGTTGGGAAAATGAAAGAAGGAAGCCAAACTGAGGACAAGATAACAGAACAGGGTAGTGTGAGTTCTCAGTGGAACTTAATAAGTCAAGAACTTTAGGATAACAAAATCCAAAGCTATCCAGAAACCAGAGACAAAAATTTGAAATAGTAGCGAGGTATGTAATATCTAAGGTGAGACAGTAAAGTTATAATTTAAGATATACAGGAATGAGAAATTACTGGAAGTGTGTCTTTGTCCAATGCAAGTGGAAAGGTCTCTTGAGCTTCTCCTATGTCAGTAGGCGGAGTTTCAGTACGAATAGATCCTGTCGGACAAGATAATAAGGCCTGAAAAAAACAAGAAACCATGAGTAATCAGGACAACTTCACAGAATGAAGAAACAAGAAGTCATGTGTAATTAAGATACTTGCAACTAAACGTACACACAGAGGCTAATAGAAACAAAAACAAAAATGATTCAAAAACATCCTCAATGAAGTATTAAAATCGAGTTTGCTACAGCACCTGAAGAGCATTGAGCCTTTCCTCCTTACAGGTTGGTTGTTTAATAACCGCAGACTTGCCATCCACTCGGGTGAATACTTCCTGTGAAGACGAAGAAGAAAAAGCTGTTTTTATAAATTAGCTGAACAAAATGTAAAGGGAAAGTAAACATATATCTGCTCTGCCAACAAACAACTATTAACATGAGACATTGTAACTTCAAGTTGTAATTTAATAAAGATGATCAAGTCAGATTATAATCTGGATGTTACTGGACTTGAGTTTTGTTTGAAAAACAAGCCACTTTGCAAAAAAGCTAACCAAAATCCTTCATTGAGATCAAAGCTAAGACATAAACTTCTCAATACCAAAAAAGAAATATCCTTTACTACTACTTGACCCTACCAATCTAATAAACTCAAAAGCTTAAATCCATGGAACTGTTCATCAAATTCACAGGACCACAAAGACCCACAAGAGCAGATTATATTGCAGAGTTTGTAAGAAGACAGTCTTACCGGAACCATCCAACGACATGTATCACAATCAATACAGGTACTGTCTGCAACAAAATCAATCAAGAGAAGACACATCATTGATCTCTCTTTGTAACAATCAAGCAACAAAAGTTACAGACTTTATAATTACCAACAAAGATATCTCCTTGGACGTTCTGAGTTCGTCGTCTACTTGTCACTTGAGCTGCTTTGATGGATCCAAATGCTTTCCTCCTTCCCAATAAAGCCGTCGAAACAGAAGACGAAGCTTTCCATTGAAAAATGGGTTCGTGTAAAAGGAAACGATACGAGATCGAAGAAGAAGCCATGATTCTGTTTCTTCTCTCTACCTTGCTTCAGTGTAGCAAAAGAACTCATCTTGAACTTCGCAACTACGAAAAAGTTTAGTTTTTTTTTTTAATCTGATTAAATCCCACTAGGCATGATAAGAATTATTTTTTGGTTTTTCTATCAATAAAATAAATGAGTCTTAAAATGATTTAGTAAAACAGTTAAATTGCCTAAAATGTTTGTAAACAATTTTGATCATTGTGAACTCTTTCAAATGAGGTTAGTTATATTTTATTACCAACTCTATCTTTTGATTTGGGATAATCTTAGAAACATAGATTTTAATTTGGGAAAATTCTAAAGAAGGGGCTTTTTTTGGTTAGTTGATTATAAATAGGTTATTTTAACAAGTTTAATTATAAGTAGGTTTTTATTTATTTTTTAATACCAAAATACCCCTAAAAGACCTAGTTGTGAAAAATTTTGATGAAAAAACTAAATACTCTATATCACCTAGAGGGTTCAACTTTCCATTTTTGGAATAATGATTCAGAATAACAAAATAAAACTTCAGAAGACCCAAAATCCACGATTTTTTTTCAAACCCGCGAATTTCCCTAGATTCGAATCCGCGAATTTTGAGTTTCGTAGAGGTGGTTCTCATGGGATCCTTACCGTTTTTAGCCATTCCGGTCTAAAATTCCGGCCTCATGACCAGAATTAGTGTTCTTATGGGTTTTTTATTGTTTGTAACGATTCCGGTCTAAAATTCCAGCCACGTGACCGGAATTAGTGTTCTTATGAGATTTTTACTGTTTTTAGTGATTCCGGTCTAAAATTCCGGCCTCGTGACCAGAATTAGTGTTCTTATGGGTTTTTTTACTGTTTTTAACGATTTCGGTCTAAAATTCCGGCCACGTAACCAGAATTAGAGTTCTTATGGGATTTTTATTGTTTTTAGTGAGTGCGGTCTAAAATTCTGACCTCGTGACCAGAATTAGTGTTCTTATGGGTTTTTACTGTTTTCAACGATTTCGGTCTAAAATTTTGGCCACGTGACCGGAATTAGAGTTCTTAAAGAATGTAATTGAAAATATGTTAGAACCCTAGAAAAAAAAAATTTGGAGAGAAAGAGATGTAGGTCGTGACTGTGATTAAATAAGTTTCTAATATATATATATATATATATATTTTTTTTTTTTTATGGTAATTCTGATTTTATTTTGGTAGAATACGCATTCTAAATACAATTTTAAAACAGAAACCTCTAATTGGGTTAGAGTGTCTAATGTCTCTATTTCTCCAACATTTTTTTAGTTATTCGCAGAATACAAATTCTAAATACAATTTTTTCAGGATACATATTCTAAATAAGATTCTACGAAGAATACGAGTTCTAAACATGTTCTAAATCATTTCAGAATATTACTGCAGAATTAAATTGGTCAGCAGAACAAAATGCGTATTCTAAAATTTTAAACTACACAGAATACGTATTCTAATAATTTTCAAACATTCTACTAAGATTATGTATTCTAAAAAAAACCTATGATTTGTCTTCTTCTTCCATTAGCCTAAAACATTAAACCAAAGATGTAAAACATTCCATTAACGATGATACTTTTCTTGCCTTGGTCTTTCGTTGAATCCATATTACAACAGGTTTGGTAAATCATCTCCTAATGGGTTTTCCGATATATCAAATGATTATTTCCCCTGCTTCCTGTAACACCAGCACATCATAAATTTACACTAAATAAAATAACCTAAGAGAAAGAGAGGTCGTATGGGTGGTTTTGCGTTCATACCTTAGATGTTGACTTGGGATAGAGGATATCATAATGACCTGGACGATACAGCAAGGTTATAAACAGAGCAGAAGCTTCTTCTTTCTCATTTGTGTCCACAGGAATAAAGTCATGATGGTTCACAGTGACGTTTCATCGTAGAAGTCTAGTAAGCCACACAACGGAAGCTCTTAGTCCAATAAGCCATCCTCAATAATAATACACTTTCCATGAAAACAAACTGTTCAAAGGCAGCTTCCAAAAAGTGTCAATCGAACTCAGCAATGCTTTCATTGTTTCATGAACAAACATCTTACAAATCACTCACATTATGACCACCTCCAGAGCTCAAAATCCCTTATAATCTCACTCTTTAAAAAACTAAAAAGGTATTGTTGAAATCTCCTAGTCTCAGAATCCAGTAAACTCTTGAAGCAAGGTACACCTCTAGGATTCCACTATCGTTTTTGTTCACGTTTATCGTATTGCAACACCAAGCGCATCCCACAACGAAGATATATTTTTTTATATATATATAAACAAATATATGTTGAATATTATCAGAACTGAAAAGAAAAAAACTAATAATTAAGGTTAATTTGGTCATTATATACCACCTATAAAAAAAAACCTATTTATAATTAACTCATGGAAAAAAACCCTTTTTTTAGAATTTTCCCTTTTAATTTTCTCTCTATCAACATTCTAATTTTTGTAATGTTTGGTATTTTTCTACTATTAAATACTTTTTTCAAAGTTATCAAATATATATTTTCATCCTGTGGATAGAAAATTGATTTAATCACTCAAATTATTTGACTTATGTATCGCATTAACTCAAAATTATTTAAGAGAGAAAAGTTGAGTTAATTTGTTTGGGTTTAAGTTTAACCATGACCACGGGTCTGACACAGATTCTCGAAATCAAATCGTAACTAGACACGTGTAAGCTTGTTTCTCATTCGTGCCAGGTCCTCTCCATTGTAGATCATCATCTGCTCCATCTCTCAAATTTCTTCAAACAATCCTCTCTTCCTCGGAATCTGAATCTCAATTTCTCGAGATCTAATATCAGGTGTATTGATGTTCAACATTGAAGAACAAAGCAGTGGAGGTGGTGGCTCTGACATCGACGAGTACTTCACCGAAGACGATTCAACCGCGTCGTTATCTCGGTGGGTTTTGGATGAGAAGAACGGTGATGATGATGATGATTACGATGACGAAAGATACGAAGATCATCACATGGACATGGATTCTGATGATGAAGATGATAATGTGGAGCAGCGTTTGATTCGCACTAGCCCTGCCATTGACTCTTTCGATGTTGATGCTCTTGAGATTCCTGGAGCTCAGAAGAACGAATTCGATGTTAGTACTTTCAAAAGTTGTTATCTCTTTTTGAATCTGTGATTGTGTGTGGTTGATCATGTGTTCTTCTTGTAGGATTCGAGTGTAGGAAGGAAAGTTATACTTGCTTTGCAGACACTTGGGGTTGTGTTTGGTGATATTGGAACTAGTCCCTTGTATACGTTCAGTGTCATCTTCAACAGATCTCCCATTACTGATAAAGAAGATATCATTGGAGCTTTGTCATTGGTTATCTACACTTTGATTTTGTTCCCTCTTGTAAAGTATGTAATTTTTGTTCTTTGGGCCAATGATGATGGTGAAGGTACTTTCTTTTCTCCTTGTATGGTGTACATTTGAAGTTTGTTTTTTCAGAGAGAAGGCGTTTAATTTTTGGAAATGAATTTGCAGGTGGTACTTTTGCTTTGTATTCGTTGATCTGTAGACACGCGAATGTTAGCCTTATTCCGAATCAACTTCCATCAGATGCTCGGATATCGGGATTTGGTTTGAAGGTTCCGTCTCCGGAACTTGAAAGATCCTTGATAATAAAAGAAAAACTTGAGGCGTCAATGACCTTGAAAAAGCTTCTTCTGATTTTAGTTCTTGCTGGCACTGCTATGGTTATTGCTGATGCCGTTGTTACACCTGCCATGTCAGGTATTTATACATTTTTCTGAGAAATATATAAATTAAAGGGAAAACGGATATTCTGAAACTATATGTAACCTCTTTATGGATACAGTGATGTCTGCTGTTGGTGGCCTGAAGGTTGGAGTTGGTGTTATAGAACAAGGTAAGTCCGGAGTGTAGTTGACTTTTATCAACTTAATTATGCTTGTGTGCCTGATCTCTTCTGTCTTTCACTTCTTCTAAAAAGCTTCCGTGACATATATTTGTATTTCGTGCGCCAGAAAATTCTTTGGGGGTCTTGAAAGGTTGCATCTAGGTCCACTGATTTCAATTAGATTTAAGATAGTGCAAAGAAGAATGCAAGCGAGAGCATAAACTCTTTCTTCCCTCAATAGTTGCTACTTGCTAATGATACCACTAAGTGTTCAACTTGGCTAAGAGTTCTGGAAACATTACAGTTTCTTGGTACAAGAAAATTAGAGTTCCAAATTTTTTTAGTGATTGTTAGAAGCTTAAATCCTATCTTTACAAGTTATTAGTGAATAAATTCTAACTGCGGTTTCATTTGCAGATCAGGTAGTCATGATATCAGTCACCTTTCTTGTGATCTTGTTCAGTGCACAGAAATTTGGGACCAGCAAATTGGGACTTTTTGTGGGTCCTGCTTTACTTCTATGGTTTTGTTGTCTGGCCGGTATTGGGATTTACAACCTTGCTAAATATGACAGCAGCGTTTTTAAGGCGTTCAATCCCGCACATATCTATTTCTTTTTCAAGAGAAACTCTGTAAATGCATGGTATGCCCTTGGGGGTTCCGTTCTGTGTGCAACCGGTAATTTCATATTTTGGGATAGACTTTTAAAAAGCTTAAATGTATTAAAAATGACTTTTTGACTAAGTGCCATTGCTCATTCCTATACATGTGGACTTTGTTTCAGGATCCGAGGCCATGTTTGCAGATCTTAGCTTTTTTTCTGTTCACTCGGTCCAGGTAGTTTAAAGAGAAAAATTCATATTTCTTACTCCTGTTCTTGTGATAATTGCCTCTCTTAGTATCCAAAATTTTGATTCAGTGTAGTGTTTATTTGCAGCTTACGTTTGTCCTTCTGGTGCTGCCTTGCCTCTTGTTGGGCTATTTGGGTCAAGCAGCATACCTGTCTGAAAATTTCAACGATGCTGGGGATGCTTTCTTTTCTTCAGTTCCAAGTAAGATCCACTAGCTTCACAGTACGTCAAGATCAACAAGGGTATTCCTTCATTTGCTGGCTTGATTTTTCCGCTGATTTCATGTTACTAACTATGTATTGTTCTTTGTTTTCTCAGGTTCTATATTCTGGCCAGTCTTTCTCATTTCTAATATTGCTGCTCTGATTGCCAGTCGTGCAATGACAACAGCCACATTTACATGCATCAAACAATCAATAGCACTAGGCTGTTTCCCCCGTCTCAAAATCATACACACGTCAAAGAAATTCATTGGACAGATTTATATACCTGTTCTAAACTGGTCTCTTTTGGTGGTGTGCCTGATTGTTGTCTGCTCTATCTCAAACATCTTCATGATTGGAAACGCATATGGTAATATTTCTTTCTCGTAGGATCTAGTTTGGGGAAAATTGGAAATTTTGGCTGAAACCCTGTAATTGTACTATTACACAAAGTACTGAAACTCAAGTTCTGGATCATGATGTTTAATGTTGGTCTAGTATCATGATGTAATTATCTTCACTGTTCTTTAATTTCTAAGTTTCGTATAATTTTTAATTGTGGCTTGTCCATATAAATCCTAGCGTATTCATGCCTGTGGTTTTGGATTTTGGATCTTCAGGCTTAGCTGAGCTGGGAATTATGATGACTACAACAATTTTGGTGACCCTTATCATGCTTCTTATCTGGCAGACGAACATCATAGTCATCAGCTTGTTTGCAATTGTTTCCTTGGGAGTCGAACTGATTTTCTTCTCATCAGTTTGTGCAAGTGTGGCTGATGGAAGTTGGATAATCCTTCTTTTTGCTACAATCATGTTTCTCATAATGTTCGTATGGAACTACGGGAGTAAGCTGAAATATGAGACTGAAGTCCAGAAAAAGCTGTCAATGGACCTACTCCGAGAACTGGGCAGTAACCTTGGGACTATTAGAGCACCCGGTATTGGTCTGCTTTATAATGAACTAGCAAAAGGAGTTCCAGCAATATTTGGTCATTTTCTAACCACGCTACCTGCAATCCATTCCATGGTCATCTTTGTGTGTATAAAGTATGTCCCTGTTCCAAAAGTACCTCAGTCTGAGAGGTTTCTTTTCAGACGGGTCTGCCCAAGAAGCTATCATTTATTCCGCTGTGTTGCTAGGTAAATAAAGCTAATTGCTGTTTTATGTGAAAAACAAACTGATTATTTTAATATATTTTCTGCTTATATGTAGATTTGATATTTCTCCCTGTCTTTAAAACAGGTATGGATACAAAGACATACGGAAGGAAAATCACCAGGCATTTGAGCAAATTCTGATTGAGAGTCTAGAGAAATTTATACGTAAGGAAGCTCAGGAGCGTTCACTTGAGAGTGATGATAATACGGATTCTGAGGATGATGTGACTCTGTCCAGAGTTTTGATTGCACCTAATGGAAGTGTGTATTCACTTGGAGTGCCTTTGTTGGCTGAGCACATGGTGTCAGACAAGCATACATCAGCGAAAAGAAGGTTCAGCACGGATTTTGTTGCAGGTCCTTCAAATGAAGCCCCAGTGTTGGATGCAGAGCAGAGTTTAGAAAAAGAGTTGTCCTTTATACACAAAGCGAAAGAGTCAGGGGTCGTTTATCTACTTGGACACGGGGATATAAGGGCTTCAAAGGATTCTTGGTTTCTGAAGAAGCTGGTGATAAATTATTTGTACGCTTTCTTGAGGAAAAACAGCAGGAGAGGGATCACAAATCTAAGTGTTCCACATTCGCATCTGATGCAAGTTGGAATGACTTATATGGTATGAACAGGTTTTTTGCACGGATCTGCTTAAGCAAGCGGATCATACACACGATTGTTATCTACGAGCCAATCTCATGAACATTTTTCATGGTGTCATCCAAAAACATAGCGAATTCAGTAGAGAGATTGTTTTTTTACTCATTGTTTCATAAGTGTGATTGGATATAAGAGTATAGGAGAAAAAGGTGAATTTTTGTTCTGAGGGTTGATATATACTTCTGTGATTGTTCTTTTATTATTTGATCTGTATTTTTGGCTCGTTCCAGACTGAGTATTGGAAGTGTGCAATAAAAGACTTGCTGTGTGGCAATGAGTTTTGCAATGAAGAGAAATCCCTGAGACTCTGATTGAAAAAGAGTCTTCCCTTCTTATAGTTGCTTACACGAAAATCCCATTTGATTTAGCTTTAAGAGTTACTTTGAAAATTAGTTCACAGTGAGCATGTGGATCTACGAGCATGTACAAAACTATATCACATTACAGAGTTCCAAAGGCCAATGTTAGTGTTTTAAACATGTTCTCGTGTGTATGAGTCGCAAGCTACAAATCAAATGTTTGAAACATTGCAATGAGATGCACAACCGATTATTCTCATGAATACAACCCATAATTATGCTGAGAATCTGACATTAGAAAATTAAAATTATGAAAAGTAAAAAAAATAATAGAAAGATCTATCTCTTCAAAAATCGCAATACTGTGCCTCAGAACAGTGGAAATGCCCGGTTTAAGGAGTTTCCTTCCATCTTGTGTCCTCATTTGGTTGATTTGTTCTCTCTTTTGGTTCCCATTTAACATTGTTATCTTTTCGGTTTGAGAAGAATCTGTATCTCAGAAGTAAAGAGTTAGTCATGACACCAAGAGAGCTCACACCCATAAGAGCCCCTGCCATTGATGGAGTTAACATGGTTCCAGTCAATGGCAGCAACACTCCAGCCGCAATTGGGATTCCTACCTATTAATCAAACAAGAGATATTTATCCATTAGATATTAGGACTGCATCTCAAAGCAAGAAGCTCAACACATGAGAATGCAAAACAACTTACAATGTTATATCCAAATGCCCACCAAAGATTTTGTTTCACGGTCTTCATAGTTTGCCGGCTTAGCTCCATTGCATCAAGCAACTGCGTAAAAATCATGTAATTGCGTAAACTACATCCGTCCAAATTTATGAAGGCCAAAAACGAAACATCTATAACCGCTGGTACAGTATGCAAATGCAATTTCCTATAACCAGCAATTTCATGCGTCGCTTGAACATTACACGACAAGGTGAAAATGCATAATGACCATTCCACTATCCTAAAAACATGCCCTGAGTTCATCAGATGTTATGTTTGTCAGACAAATTCTTGTGTTTAGTATCTTCCTGAAACTACCTGTTGCATCTCATTATTCCCTCAAACTAAATTGATTGGCAACTAAATAGCATCTCTGATCAATCCTATACAACTTAGAGAACTAAACGACCAGAGGTTGCAATTACAGAAAAATAAAATGAAGAAAACACAAGCGTTGTAAGAATGATATGAGAAACCTGTGTTAATCGATTGCCCATCAAAACAATGGGAGACACCTCACTTGCAGCTCCTGCACCACCACTCATGGCCACTCCAACATCAGATGATGCCAGAGCAGCAGCATCATTTATTCCATCGCCCACCATTGCAACAATTTTCTTATTTTTCTGAAGTCCAGTGATAAAATTCTTTTTCTCTGCTGGTTTGACTCCTGCTATAACCTGTATGATAAATTGGATCAGGTATCGTCTTTTGGCACTTCATTATCATCAATTCCTATGTCATTTTAAGGAGACTGCAAACCACTCATGCAAAACTCCTAAAGAAGTTTAAACTATCAATGTATAGACAAGAACATACTCGTTCTTGAGGAATACCAACAACAGAGGCTACATAATTTGCAGCATTTCTCTTGTCACCAGACAGCATGTAGACATCAATTCCCTGTCGAGTCAAATTCCCAATAACTTGTGCAGCATCTTCCCTAATTTTATCTTCAAAACGGATGACTGCGGCAAGTGTATTATCCACCCCAATATACACAACAGACTGGTTATTAGAGTCATGCTCTTCAAGTGTATGCAAAGAGTTCCCAGTGGCTCCATGTCTGCATAGAGCAAGAATGGATTATAAGGAAAAGCTTCAGTTCATTACAGTAGAAAAATCCTGTAACTTTCTTATGCTTGATTAGAAATTTTATTCGTCATGTATGATTTATTAATTATCCGGCTTCACATTTCCTACCAATACGTTATGGTCAGACATGTACAATCCCAGGAAAAAATAATATGCACATTTTGGTTTGTGACCATATAGCACAAAAGTAGGTCAAATTCCTGACAGCAAGGACCCCATTATCAACGAAAAATGCATATTGGTTGGCATTGATAGTCTGACCAAAAAAGAAAAGGTTGGCACTGACATAAATTATACCGCCATGATAGATATATGAGACTGCATCAGTTAATTATCAGGGTGCCAACAACTCCTTGACTAGAAAACTAACCACTTATCCAAAGGATGAACATATTATACCTCTGAACCCACTCTAGGGTCCCAACTGTAACCCTCTTGTTGTTGACAATAGCAAGAGCACCAGACCCTGGTTCCTCAGTAAATGTTTCATCGTCTACCTGCAATGACAGAGTGCATTAATTTCATAAAACTAGGGAAATAATTATATCACTAACAGTCCTACCTTCATAGTTTGGGAATTACGAGTCCGGGCTGCTGTAACAATCGCTTTTCCAACAGGGTGAGTAGTGTTTGATTCCACAGCAGCTGCTAACATCAAGACCTCAACTTCTGACAAAGTATCGTTTATATTGTTTCTGCATAAGACAATGAGGAAACAAATGTTTATAACAAAACACCGAAGTATCTGGACAACTTCAAGAAAATGAAAACCAATTGAGACAGTAGAGGGCATCAATTAGTGTTGTTTACAAGTAGTCAAGAGCTGTGCTCAGAAGCATAAATATTATCGGCCCTGGCAGCTTTTAAGCGATTAATTTGGGTAAGAAGCTTCACATTAAAAGCTAACAATATTTTGTAGGTTAGATACTTCATAATGAAATAAAAGTAATATATCAGACACTAGTGCTCCATTTTTTTGCTAGTTTAAGAGTTTTTTACTTTTATTCTCATCAGATTCCCCTCCAATTCAAATCTACCTAGGTAGCTACACATGACAGAAAGTATCTAAGCATCAATATATCCTTTAAACGTAGATGACTAAATATTCCAAATTAGCAAAGAGCCTGACCTTGAATCTTCAGGAATAATAACTTCAGTCACAACAGGGTGTCCCTTCGTCAGTGTCCCAGTTTTGTCAAAGACAACAGTATCAACTGAGGAAAATTTTTCAAGGATATCACCACCACGAAGAAGTAATCCTCTTCTTGCTCCCAATGATGTACCCACCTAAAGAATATATCACGTTTTACAACATCTTCCTGACTGATTTATCGCAGGAAAAAATGTTTTTTCATTACAAAATTACCAGCATTGCAGTTGGCGTAGCCAATCCAAGGGCACATGGACAAGCCACAACCTATATCCAAATAAGGGTCTGCGAGTCAGCAGGATTACTAAAAGATGTAGAAGGGTAAAAGATGAAATAGTAACAGCGAAAAGTCTCAATCCAAATCATTAGTCTCTCTTACTAAAAAACATTATGACAAAGACTACAGTTTCTGATATGATGGATTCATGCTGTTACTGTATTTCTTTCATGCATGAACTACCCATCACTTCAGTGGAATAATGACTTTATTAAAATAAGAAAAATTGTGAATATTGAACTGTGGTCGTATGAACAACTACTTGTTCACAATTCATCCCAGAGTCTAATGGGGCAACCACTGCAGCACTCAATCCACACCCAGAAAAGGCTAAACACGCTTTCTCCTCAGCAACATCAAGATTTAAGTCTTTTATAAATAAAAAATCTGGTTAACCAACTACCCCGAAATGAAAAATCTTCCCATTCCTCTTCTTACTCTTTCTTATATGTTTAGAGTTTTTTAAGCTTCAAGTGATCACAATCTAAAAAGAAGCACTCAAACTTTCTTCATATTCACTCCAAATTTTACAACTGACACGGTTGTAGAGGCTTTCAAGTTTGCACATGCTTGATCTCACAAAAGTACTGACATTTAAATCACAAAAAAAAAATTAGAAACATACCAGAACGCTGCAAGATAGTTGGAGGGCCAAAGAGATTGCGCTCCCATTTTGCAAAGCAGAAGGTACAACATGTGCACCAAACAGACTCCAGAATGTAAATGTAGCTGCAGAGAGTGCCATCACTCCATACGTGAAGCGTCCAGCAACCTGTAATTGCAAAAATAATGGTAAGTCCTGGTTAAATCCAAAACTAAAATGAAGCCATTATACAAGAAAGTTTTCTCTGCTGAAAAGTACAATCTAATCGTCATCCAGTACAGCAGAATTCACCAATAGATTTGTTAAATTTCCATAGCTACGCAAACACTTGAAATTTTTAAGCTCCCTAACGTATTTTGAGTATTCCTGGTCAGTGCAGACTGATATAAAGATGTACAAGGAAAGAGATGAGGGACCTTGTCAACCAACTGCTGTACAGGTGCTTCTCTACTTTGAGCCTCCTCAACCAGACGAATAATGTCCCCAACTGCAGTTTCACCCCCTGCTCGATGCACTTCAACAGTAAGAGTTCCATTGAGGTTTATAGATCCTGCTGCAACTTGACTCTAGTTCAAACGAAGTTTTAACAACAAAACATGAGTTACATCTACATAAATTAGCACCATGAGCAGAATAATTTTGCAGGGATAATGAAATCTTTAATATGTGCTAGAGACATAGATATAGTTAGGGATGGAGTGGAAAATTACCCCTGGTTCTTTTGTCACTGGCAATGGTTCACCAGTGAAACTCGACTCATCAATGCTGCTTCTACCTGACTTGACAATACCATCTGCTGGAACACGATCCTGCGTAAATTAGTAGACAATTTCCTATGCGTCAATGACAAGGATACACGACGAAGGACATAAAAATAAGATGTCTATTTTCCCTGATACTCCAATACTTTTCATTAGCTGGAATATAAGATTCATAAATCTATAGGCGAAACACAAAAATATCCATGCAATAAAATATCACTAAATGGAAAAACAACATACTATGCATGAGAATGAAAATTCTCTCTCCTTACTCCTGGTAGTATGACGACTACATCACCAACAGAGAGACTATTACAAGGAACTTCAACAGTTGAACTCTGCAGATCAGCATCAAGTAGAAGGCGAGCTTTCGAAGGCAAAACACTCAGAAGGCCAGTCATATCACTGGTGGCTTTTATTTTAGCTCTCTGTTCAAGATTCCTTCCCAGCAATACGAAAGCTATTAACATAACTGGTTCCTCAAAAAATGTCTTCCAGCCCTGGATGTCAAAACAATTTTACATGTTTATAGCATCAGCCACCAATGCAAAGAGCAATACCGATATGGAGGTCAAGCGTTTAGATATTCCAACATAGAGGGAAAGATATCCACAAGAAACTACAAACAAACAATATTACTTCTGTAATTTAAAAAAAAAATACAGATTTGCTAAACATGTTAACGCTGATTAACATAATATATTAAACCAGCCAGACAAGTCTGTCTAAAATAATGGAGCCTGTATTGATAGTGAAAAGTCAGCCACAACAGACCATTCATTCAACTCCATAAGATCTTTTAAAAACATTTGGAACGATGGTCCAAACATTCAGGCAATGGAGTTTAAGTTTTCCGGACATTTTGGTTTGACTAGAAGTTGAATAAGAACAAGAACATTTACTATCAACTAGTATACTTAGCTAAAATGCCAGATTGGTTAATGAGAAAGTTGATGGCTGGAATGAGTCAAACTGACTCAATGGGATTCAAGTAACTAAAGGGTAGAAGGAGTTGCAAATATAACTTTTGGATCAAAGATTTGTCAATAATTAAAAAATTGTATCCTTGAATGTGTACCCATCTAGACAACAAAACTTTTTTTTTATTGGAAAGTAGTGGGTGCCAGGAAAACTGAAAATTAATTACCAATTTTGGAATCATGGCTGCCAGTGAGCTAACACTAAATGATGACATAGCACCGAGACCAACTAGCGTGTTCATGTTCGGAGCACCCTTCAAAAGGCTTTTGAAACCATCAAGTACTAGCTGACGCCCAGGACCAAGCAATGTAAGCAAACATAAGGATACATGGAACCCCGTTGAATGGATTGCATGGAGCCACGGAGCCTTAATACCAACAAAGTGAGCTAAATGGCCAACTAGGCATACAGCACATAAGGCCCATGAAACAGCAAGCTCGCGTCCTATAAACATTCAAGAGATGAAATTATCAACACAAAGTCATCGATTTCCTGTAACAACATATCGATTTTGGCAACCATTCATACCACTCTTTTGTAAGCGAGCCTCCTTATCTTTTGTCTTTGTTTCAAAAACTTTGAAGAAATTATCTCTCACCAAATCTGGAATAAAGAAAGATACTTAGTACCCATACCAAGAAAGATAACTGTAGAATACCCTGACACAGGAAACCAAGGGGATCCAGATTCTTTCTGCAACTGATAAGCCAAAATATCTAAGACTTCCCATGTAAAGAACGATACCATACTCTACGAGAGGAGACAGCAAAGAAACTAACCAACAGTATAATATAACAACAAAAAAGCTTGTACAAATTAAAATATAAAGCATGAGACTAATTAATCCATCCGTTAGCCAAGCTATAATGCTGTATTAAGTGGGCAACCCAGTTAGGAAAACCATGACTGAATATAAGTCCAGCACCAAAACATAAAATTGCCTTGGAGTAGTATGAAAGTTAATAGATTTTACAGTATACGTCAAGAAAATCGACTGTATAGAACTTGGACGTCACAACTACCACTCATGACTATCAATTCACCAACAATTGATTCAACGCTCATAATCAAGTGTAGGGTGAAAATGAAATCACGATCATGTCACTACAAAGTTCTGCTGTCTGGTTCAAAGAAGTCATGTCACAAATGGAAAACATAAGATAAATACAAGGCCTGAGAATAATCAAATATATCACAAGGACCGACAGAAATTTTTTCATAAATGGAACCCTAAGCGAAATTTATGTTTACAATCCATTCCCCATAAGCAGCTGCTCTTAATCATCTGTTACAGGAGAAGTAATCAAGTTTTAGACTTAGAACCAACGCACAGCAGACTTAACTTGAAAAATGAAAATTTAAAATCCCTTCAGACAAAGGACATACCATAGCAATAATGATTTCTGCAGGAGAAAGCTTTTGTACTATCAGGGTGCAAACTCTCCTGCAATATCTTCAGGAACATCCCCTACCCCACAAGTATCCACCGGATTTGTAAGAGAGGATGAGATTTGTGTTTTTAACTACTAACCAATTAGCATTACTGAAGCACTAAAACTTATGGCACTATATTTTAAAACAAAATAAATCAAAGGTTAAATCATTTGGGGGTTTTTCTGGCACACTGTAGTATTTTCTATGCCTTCATCTTGCTAGCTAAACTTTTTGATTGATTCCAAAGAAACCCTATTCCTAGAAACAAGAAATGCACGAAGTTCAAAGGACCTGCAAACACAAAGAAAAAGTATGCAGGACCTGCACATCAAAGAAACAAACACGAGCTAGACTGCCCACAAAGAGGAAAGTAAACAAGCATATTAAGAAAAACTAGTGATCATGAATTCCTCCACCTTTGAGGAGGGTCCAAACATACTGAATCATCATTCAAATGAGCATGACCAACGCTAATTTCAGCTAAAAATAAAAGGATCACAGTCAATATTAACAGCCAGTCACAAACTAATTCCTAATAAATGCTAATGTTAGAGAACAGAGAACGTGCTTCTTAAATGAAAACTGCAGACTCTCTCACCTCGAGGAGTAGACTGAAAACCGCAACTGGTGAGATGATTTGCAAGCGTTTCGCCTAGACTCTTTTGCCAATCAGGTACACTTTTAGCTTCTGGTACAGGCCACACTACAGCTGTCTCCGTTGTGAGATTGACACTAGCAGAAGCAACTTGAGGCTACACATTATCGAGAAGGAAACGAGAAAAGTGAGACATTAACACACCAACTTGGCCAGAGGCTGAGAAGAAGAAGAAGAAGAAGAAGAAGAAGACAATTCCTTACTTGGCTTTCGAGTATCTTCTTCACACTTGCTGAACAACCTCCACATGTCATCCCCTTTAATCGAGAAAAATCATTGATGTTTGTAACATTCCATCATCGTATTGAATTCGAAAACATGGAGAACAAAGAAACTTACTCCAACATCGAGGATAATGATATCTGACGACGGAACAGAAACACCATCACCAGCTGCGGCACCCAATTTCAACTTAGAATCACCATTCTCCGATCCACCACCACCACCACCACCACCTCCTCCACCATTATACCCACCGAATCCCGCACCACCACCACCACCACTCGAAATACTCCTAAAAGACGGCGACGAACTCGACAAGCACTGCAGACGACGTCGTAACACCGGGAAAACAGCAGCTCCCAAACTTCTCAACGCCGAATTCGAATAAGTAACTTGAAACCCACCAAGACGGCGAATGGCAGGAGAAGATCGAGCAAGCAACAAAGGATGAAGATTTCTACCGGCGGAGAAGTGGCGGTTTAGAGCTTTGGAGATTGTGAGGAGAGGTAACGAAGGACCAGCATTAGTCCTAGCCATGGCTGTTGCTGTGACGGTTGAGAAAGCGGAGAGTGTAGACTCCATTGAAGTGACTCCTCAATCTCCTGAGTCTCGTTATCTTTCCTTGTAGCCTGTGTACGGCCTGCGTTTGTTTAGTTCTTTAGTCAAAAGTTTACAGACGGACTTTTCGGGCTAATTGGAGTCAAATTGATTTTTTCTTGCAAGAAGAATGATTTTAAGCGATTTATGTTGACTAGAAAAAATATAAATAATTAGCACTGGATTTTATCTTCTATATTACAATAACAATTATAATATAATTGATTAAATCACTATCCAACGGGCAACGGCTAAAATCCTTTGTTTTNGGGGAACGGCTAAAAACCTTTTTTTTTTTTTTTTTTTTTTTTTTATCAAAAATCCTTTGTTTTTATCATAAGTATTTCAAATATAATTCGATTCAATTATGCTTTTATCTGATTTTTTTTTTTTGTAAAATTTACACTAAAGATTGAAAAGAAACCAAATTTATATTTTACATAAATCAAATATTCTAATGATTTAGTTTGTATTATTTTATGTGAATTCCCAACTATGAAAAAAAAATTTCTTGAAATCCTCGGCAACAATGTTTTACTCACCAGCACACAAACCCAATTACTCAAACTTTAAATAAAGAGCCTCTCTCTATAAACATATATATCATAACTGGGACAAGTATTGTCTTGTCCTCTAGAGGAGTCCATTAGAGGACGGAAGATTTCCGGAACCGAGCCTTCTCTTTCGTAGACGCTCTGCAATGATGAACGCTAGCTCCAAAGACTGAGAAGCATTGAGCCTGGGGTCGCAGTGAGTGTGGTAGCGTGAGCTTAGATCGTTGTAAGTGATGGTGCGTGAGCCTCCAACGCATTCTGTCACATTCTGACCCGTCATCTCTAAATGTACCCCACCAGGGAAACTCCCCTCTTGATCATGCACGTCAAAGAAGGCTCTTATCTCCGCCTGATATCATTCAATGAGTAAACTATATGAATCATATGCAAGATTCTATATATAGAGTCGGATGATCGTTTAAGTTGGGATTATTACCCTGATTGCATCGAAAGAACGAGTTTTAAGCCCATTTGGAGCCGTGATGGTGTTTCCATGCATTGGATCACTAACCCAAGTCACAATCTGACCGGCTCCACGTACTGCTCTGATCAAATGAGGAAGCTTGACCCGCATATTTTCTGCTCCCATTCTCACAATAACCGTTATCCTTCCAGGCTTGTTCTGAGGGTTAAGTATTTCTATAAGCTTAACCAGTTCACTAGGAACCATTTTATCACTCGCCTGCATCAAAGCACACCAATAACCATCTGTCAGCCGTTGTACTTTCTCTTCTAAAGGGTATTCCAAACACCTTAACACGAGGCAAGTGAGAATCGATGTCATAAATTTAGTTAGCAACAGTTCTTGAGTATATCTTTGACAAATATTTCCTCGATGCATTTCAGTGTTATGTTATAAGAAACAAAGCAATGGAACTGTTACTGTTATCGACTTGACCAAACCAAGAGACTTGATTAACTAGAGACTCTCAACCAAAAGGCAATCCATACAACCTAAATACTCTACCTGAACAAAACAATCTGCCAAAATATCCTTATAAAACCTAGCCCAAGTAACCAACTCATACCAGCGGTAATCTGTAACATTTTAGTCCTAGACTATATACAGGGGACCTTTACCCAAGAATTGAGCCATTGAACCAATTCAAAACTTATCAGCCTAAACACATAAACTTTCATATCTGAGTTAAAGATGAGGAAGCTGAACAGTAAGCGAAATCATTATCTATCAACTACCTTGATTCCAAGGGGGTTAGAGATTCCCCTCAAGAACTCAACATGAGCACCATCAAGTTGGCGAGTCCGCTCCCCAACCCAGAGCATGTGGGCAGAGCAGTCATAGTACAGCCCAGACGTAGAATCCTCTCTTGTGAGTGCTTGCTCATAAGGCAGCAGCAAACACTCATGGGATGTCCAAAACTCAGTAGTAGTCATGATCGGGTGTGCATTGGTAAGTCCAGCCGCACTCATGAATCCTAAAGCCTCATCAACTCTATTAGCCAATTCACGGTACCTGTTTAAGTCACAACAACACGATATCAGACACCGCATCTTCAACAACAACCGTTCCCAACTTGTGAAACACGCAATTACGAAATGTTGAGTAACACACAAGTTGAAGCAGAGAGAGACATAACAAGAATGATAATGAACAAAGTGAGGAGTAATAAAAACTAGAGTAAGGGAGCTTGAATAACCTGTCACCCTGTTCACTATGTTGAGTAAAATCAAGATTCCACTCACTAACTCTTTGCATAGCCGCATAACCACCAGTAGCAAAAGCTCTCAACAGATTCAACGTAGATACAGACTGCGTATACGCTCTAACCATCCTCTTCGGATCAGGAGTCCTCGACTTCTCATCAAAAGCATCACCATTGATGTTATCTCCTCTATAGCTAGGCAACTTCACACCATCTTTCTCCTCAAAGGGATCCGATCTGGGCTTGGCAAACTGACCGGCCATTCTCCCCACCTGAAAATCCCAAACCCACAAAAAAAGTCACAAACTTTCGACAACCGAAATGGTCAGAGACCTCAAGTGAGTACCTTGATAATAGGCAATTGACCACCAAACATAAGAACAACACCCATTTGAAGAAGAACCCTAAACGTATCCCTAATGTTATCAGCGTTATGCTCCTTGAAACTCTCAGCACAATCACCACCTTGAAGCATAAAAGCTTGACCCATAGCAGCTAAACCAAGCTTGTCCTCCAATTTCCTTGCTTCTCCAGCGAAAACTATAGGAGGGAAAGAGGAAACGGTTTGTAGAACCGATTCGAGATCGTTCTGATCTGGATATTCTGGTAACTGTAAAGCTTTCTTCGATTTCCAACTTTCTAAGGTCCATTTGGCTGAAGCAGAGGTTAATTGAGAGCGGTTCTTGGGGTCGGTGGAGTGGACGGCGTAGATGGGAGGGAAAGTGATCGGACGGTGGAGAGAGTGACGGTGAGGGAGGAAGGGTTTGGTTGTGAGAGGAGAAGAAGCGTTTAGAGTCACCATTGTTGATTTCGCTTTGGATGATTGATGATGATGAGTTGATGACTGGTTCCGCAAAGACCTTTAAAACCTATATTTTTTAAGGGATTTTTAAGTATGAGGAAAAATTGCAAAATAATCCTTTATCGTTCGGAAAAATTTGAGGAGGAGGTTCAGATTTTGAGGGATTCTCTATGGTCCTGTGATTTTNGGGCCTTTTTTTTTTTTTTTTTTTTTTTTTTTTTTCTAAAAAAACGTCTAATTGGTGAAGTTTTAGTAGAATTCAGTGTGATTATTCCGCAATTTACAATTTATATGTTTTAGAGGATTTTGAAATATGTTTTTCCGAAAATAGGGTGATCTCGAGTTTAACCTCGATTTTGAAAATGATTTTTCTTCGAGTGTATACACAATTTGCCTACTATCACTTGGTTATATCCAATATCTTTTATGAAATTTTTTTTAGTTCTACTTGAAAAGGTTATTGATAATTAACTGAAAGTACTAAAAAAGATGGGAAAAAACAATCGAAAGTTAATAGATGCTATTAGAATAACTCGACGGTTATATGTTATTTGAATCATTTATACTAAAATGTCATCTTAACATGACAATTCTTTCAGTTTAAGGAAAAAAAAATTCTTTCAACTTAGTTTGCAAATTTGGAATGTTGTATAACAAATTAACAATATTGTATAACAGAATGATGCGATGCCCAAAAAAAAAAAAAAAAAAAAAGTATAACAGAATGATGCATTTTTCCATGTTCAGTGTAACGATATGTATATGCGAATTCATTGTTTGTAAGATATATGATAGATTTGGAAAACATAGATACTTGGAAGGTTTGTTTGCAATTTCCCAAAAGTTAAAGGCACATATATGTATGTTTATAAACAAAAACCATAGCCACAGGATGCTGAATCGGACACATCTGAATGAAACAGAAGGTTACCATTGATTTTTTTTTAATAACGACAACCAAATTATCTTCATCATCATCGTCTCTTAAAAATCTTGTGACTGTTACAGACAGACTCTAATGTCAGTGTTATGGCTGATCATCTGATTCTTTCTTCTCTTCAACCTTCTCCTTTTCTCATCTTCCCTTGTTCTCTTCGCCGTCGACCGGGATTTTCCGGTGGAATTAGATTCTCTGTTCCGGAATTCCGATTGTCTTCATCTCAACTACAGTTAGCTAATTCCACTTCATCACCACAGTCTTCGTCTTCTTCTTCTCCGGACAAGTTCGATCTCGTGTCCACCACTCGTAAGTTCTGTTTCCTCTTCTTTCTCCGCGAATTTATCTTACTGTCGTCTTCCGACCAGTTTTTTTAAAAAAATTGTTTCTTTTGTCTGATTTCGAACGGTTAGAAGCCTTAACTACTAGATTGTCACCAACTTTAACTTCTAGTTCGAGTTTCAGACATATCATCTTCCTTAATTTGGAAATGTCTGTGATGGAATTTATTTACTTGATTCGGTTTGAATTGAAATCTGAGCTATTCTTGTTTGGATCTGCAGAGCTTGAAGATGGAAGCTATTTCTTCAGATTTGGGGATGCGACTGAAATCGAGAGAAATCTTGAGACTGAAGCAAAGGTGAAAAAGCAAAATCCTAAAATAGCTGAAAATGGACATACATTCGGTGCTCCTGGTAATAGTAGCAATGTCATTAAAATTAAGGATCGTAAGAGGGTCCGTGCTCCTACTAAGAAGAAGAAAGAAACTTCAACTTCTTTCGTAAATGTATCTCCGAGTGAGGATAAAGTGGCTAGTGTGTCCAATCTGAGCTCTGTAGATGAGGCTGTTCCAAGTAGCTCTACTGAAGAAAAGGCTGTCGTTTCTGAGAAACCTGAGCCGATTGTTAAGAATGAAGTCATTGTTGACTCAGATAATGTCGAGTCTCTTTCTTCAGTGGTTGAGTCAGATAAAGTTGAAGCCCAAATTGCTAGCGTGTCCAATCTGAGCTCTGTTGGTGAGGCTGTTCCTAGTAGCTCTACTGAAGAAAAAGTTGTTGTTTCTGAGAAACCTGAGCTGATCATTGAGAAAGGAGTCATCGTTGAGTCAGATAATGTGGAGCCTCTCTCTTCAGTTGTTGAAGTCATGGTTGAGTCAGATAAAGTTGAAGCCAAAATTGCTAGTATGTCCAATCCAAGCTCCATAGTTAGTGTAGCAGAGGCTATTCCTGAAGAAAAGGTGGTTGTTTCTGAGAAACCTGAGCCAATCATTGAGAATGAAGTCGCGGTTGAGTCAGATAAGGTGGAGCCACTTTATTCTGAAGTCATGGAGAAAGAGTCACTAAATGAAACAAGAGACTCTGAGCCAAATGGTTATCAACAAATCACCGAGACTCGTATGGAGGTTGAAGCAAGTCCAAGATCACCTACTTCACAAAATGGCTCACAGTCTGAAGATCTCAAGGAAGTTCCATCGCATGTATCCACCACTGAACTTGATGATACTTTGGATGCAAGGGAAACCCTGACGATTACTATTGAAGCTGAGGAGAATCTTGTTGTTGAACCAACAGCTGCAGCTGCTGTGTCCCCTGATGAACATATTTCAATGTCAGAAGCAACGGATCACAGCTTTGACGAGATTGCTGAAACATCTGTAATTGATACGTCTGAGGGGGTGAGTTCTAATACTAAATCATTAAGCAATTTTAGCAGTTGTAGAAAGAAATAGACATTAGAGAGTGTTGTTGAACAGAATATAGACCCATCACTCTAATTAGTTATCATTGTTGAAGGAAAATGTCATAGAAAATGTGGCTTCAACCATAGAGGATGAAATAACTGTGGTGGACACAGAAGCTGATAATGGTAGCATATCTGAAACTGTCAATGACACACAAGACGAAGATCTCCAACCTGAAACTGTAAATGACACCAAAGGTGAAGATCTCCAACATCCTGAATCTGAAACAACCGATCTTGAATCCATCGAATTGAGGTCAGGAAGGTTAGTAAGCGACATTGTACATTATCATGCCTGGCTAGGAATCATCTTTGCAGCCTTTATAAAAGCATGCTTATTTTGCTGTGATCGGATGTTTGACATCTAAACAGGGAAGAAGTTGTGCCTAAAGCATTTTACTTGGAATCTGGATTAGCTTCACTCCAAAGCCCCTTTGAGGTACCTGTGATTCTTTCAATTTTGTTTTGTTTTCAATAGGTGCAAGTAGTTGCTTTGCAATCTTTTTTTTTTTTTTTTCTGGTCGGAAACAATCTGCTTTCTCAAGTCTTACAATTAAAGAGACTTTGTGAAAATGATTGGACACTATGACATGTTATAATATTGTTGTAGCCATATCCCAATTTTTTTTATTTAGGGACATACTTTTATACTAATGTATAAGGGGGAAAGAAATATTGTTTGTTAACAAATCATATTTACAAGGTTATCTTAAGAGTTTTCATTTTATGGAATATCTTAATCACAATCTCATTTCCCACCACCTCAAAAACATCATCTCTAACATTTCTAACAGTGTTACAAATTTTTAAGTCTTAATATTTTGTATTTATTACATATTTGGTTAGTAATTTAGAAATAATGATGTCCAGGCATTGGCAGGTCGCGAAGATGCGTATTTTGTCTCTCAACCCAACTGGCTAGGTATTGCCGACGGGGTATCTCAGTGGTCTTTTGAAGGTACATTGTAGTTTTCTTCACTTAGTTTCCAAATTTTCTGTAGAAAGCAAAAACACTCACTTATAAGTTATATGTTTGGCTCATTCTTCAGGAATCAATAAGGGAGTGTATGCTGAAGAACTCATGAGCAACTGTCAAAAGATTATTTCTGATGAAAGTTCTGAGATAGCTGACCCAGTTCAAGTTCTCCATCAAAGTGTCAATGAGACTAAGTCCCGTGGATCATCAACAGCCTTGATTGCTCATGTTAAAAATAATGTGAGACTTAGTTCCTTACATATAAAATTGATTGGCATTTTAATAAGGAGCATGGAGATAGAGTCAATCTATGATCATTTAACATTTTATAGGAACTCCATATTGCCAATATCGGAGACTCAGGATTCATGGTTATTAGAAACGGTACAGTATTGCAGAGATCATCGCCAATGTTTCATCATTTTTGGTATCCCCTGCATGTTACGCAAGGCGATGATGTCTTAAAACTTGCAGAGGTACAGTGCATGTAACTTAAGCAATGTTAATTATTTATCCAAGTAGCAGACACTATTGACTGAGCCATTTGAAGCATCATATGTGGTTTTGCTTTTCTGCAGGTTTACCATGTGAATTTGGATGAAAACGACGTTGTCATCACAGCAACTGATGGACTCTTTGATAATTTATACGAGAAAGAAATTGTTTCAATAGTTTGCAGGTCACTGGAACAAAATTTGGAACCTCAGGTGCTCAATTCTTGCATAAGTGTTTGTTGATTTATGTTTGAGGCTTTCAAGTTTGATCAATGTTAGGGTAATGTAATAACAGAAAATAGCAGAGCTGGTGGCTGCAAAGGCGCAAGAGGTGGGACGATCTGGAACAGAGAAAACACCGTTTACAGACGCAGCTAAAAAAGAAGGATATGATGGACACAAAGGTGGTAAACTTGATGCTGTTACTGTCATTGTTTCACTTGTAAAACCTGTCCCTATCTAAATAAGTATTCATCTTTCTCTGCCACTGTAAATAAAGGGGAGAGAGACATCCATAATGTCTTGTTAATTTTTCCAATTGGAATTAGAGAAGGCTACAACTTGATGAATCTGAGCCATCAGGATTACACACAATCAAGCAATCTCAGAGAAAATCGCATATATGCGCTTTGATCTGATATGCTCATTGATTTAGAATTAAGGACAGGCAGATATATATAAGCTGATTAATTAAACAAGTGTCCATTAGATCCTGCAGAGTAGATTTTATATTTAAAAGACATGATGCTGAAGCTAAAAGAATATAAAAAAAAACATAAACCAGAATTACTCAAAAAACTTTATGTCAATTATCTTATGTCAGATAACAACGAGAAGAATAGAAAACAGAAAATCAATTGTGTACTAAAACTTACATATAACATATCCATGTGATACAGTAGGAAATAGACTCAAAAGAATGGATTACATAAGAATGAGATAATACAATGGAATTTAAAAAAAAACCCTAATTAAACCGCTAAAAACCCTAACCCAGTTTTTTAAGTCTCTGTTTCTTCTTGATCCTCCTCGTATGGAACACTCCGACACAAAGGACACGAGTTTTTACGAGCAAGCCACTCAAAGAGACAATCTTGATGAAACATATGCAAACATGGAGGCATGACGATGGTGTTCTGTGACAAATCCTCAATACAAATCGAACACGTCTGAGTTTCTTCTCCTTCCAGATTAGGCAATCTCTGTTCCTCCATTAATCTCCAAAAAACTTCTTCCGACGCACCTCTGGACGGAGACGGAACAAGGGGCAAAACGAAACGCCTCTCTTTGATGAAATTGACATTGACGGTTACGAAAACAGGTTCGCGGAGAGAAGGATCATTATCGAGAGTGTCATCGATTGCAAAAGATAAGGTTTGACCTAAGTGGTAAGCATGAGGAACTTGTTGAGCACGAAGGAGTCGAGAGAGATGACGTTGCGTGAACCCAAAAGGATACAACCGGACGTGAGATGATCCTACTACTTCCGTGACCGTTCCGCTTTCTTCTCCATCAATCAACTCTTCAACCACTTGGTGTAGATGGACTGAGATTGTGTTCATCGACTCTAGATTCTCCGATAGATTTGACACCGACGTAGTCACTTCAACTCTATCTGTTTCAATTTCCATTTTTGTTTTTAAAAAACCCTAATTTCGAGAAAGAGAGAGAAATAGACAGGATTATTAACTTGACACTCACGCGACACCAACAACAAAACATATTTCCGGTTTAGTCAAACCAATAGCCGTTAGAAAACATTTTTATTATACAGAGCCGACCATTTTTCAAAATCAAACCGGGGCCCGGGCTGTCCTCAATTCCCTCGGTTTATATAAGTTTCAATTAATTGTATATTTTAGTCTTTTCAATTATCCAACAAAGACAGAATTGTTGAAGGCAAAACAGAACTCGAAAATGGTTGGTATCAACGTCTTCTCTTCTTGCCTTTGCCTTTACCAAGTTGTCCAGATTTGAAAGCATGTTCTTATTCTTGTAGGAAAGCCCAAGCTTTGCCATGTTTCTCTGCTCTCTCTTGTTCATGCAATGCCTTCTCTTTTGCTTTAACCTCACTCATGAAGTAGCTGTCTTTGCGCAGTTCACGAACCGCTCCTTTAGCATCCTGTTTTAATTTCTTTTCAACTTTTTGTACTCGGATCGCAATTTGTCTGGATCGTAGTCTCTGCCTTTGACAAAGCTGCACAACAAACATTTACACATCGTTACTGAGAGTCTGAGATCATTATCCATTTGGTCTCTGTAAGTATAACTGGGTAAAGAGTGAGTGGCTTACTTCTCTTCGAATTTGGGATTGACCATTCTGTTGGCCACTGGCTTCTGCTTACGCATAGCGAGCGGTTTGCGTTGCGTGTGAAGCTCGTCAGTTTTCGTTTCAATTAGAGCAGCTACATCTTCTAATTTCTCCTTGAGAGTTTGTGGAGTCTTTTCTTGATTCCCAACTTGGTGTAATAAAGTAGAGATGGGCAAGAAGATCTCTGAACTTAATTCTCCGTTTATTTCCACAAACCCTCTGAGTGTCTCAACTACACTTGAAAGGATGCTTGCCCTGTTTAACCAAATCCAAAGCATTACACACACTTCTATTTTTAATATCTTACAAAAAAAAGAATTCAATAGAGAGAATCTACCTGAATTCATCGGAGCTGAAATAAGGAGAATCCGCTGGCAGATTCATTATTTTTAAGAAATTTAATGGCATGACCTCCTTTATATGGTCTTGTATGCACAGCAATGGAGTCAGCGATTTTAATTCCATAAAATGATAAAACTGTAACACAGACAAAACATCCCGTCAATAAATGATGACTACGTGCAGCCTCTTGAACCTTAAAGGCAGCACTGAGAATTTATCAATGTAAGTCATAAGTACACTACAAAACAATGTTACCTCAGATTCTTGAGATGGAGGTGACTTTTTGTCTGAAGCAGCCATCAGAAGAGTACGGATAAATAGTAAGGATTCAGGACAGAACTTTTTAGATTCTTCTCGCTTCTTTTGGGCAATTTCTTCAGGTGTCTGAATTCTGTCAGTAGAACGACCACGCCTCTCCATTGCCAAAATATCCCTAAGTCCTTATACGAATCTTTATCCTGCAGATAAAAGAATTATGTCAAGCAATAGAGAACTCACGAACTGAGATGCTAGATAACACGCATAGATAGAGAGGCCCCATGCCTTAGTATGTAAAAGTATGAAAAATGTGATCATGATTTACCTCTGGGACTTCAAAAGGTTGAGTTAAACTCTCCAACACCTGAGAGTCCTTTAAGGACATGAAAGTTTTATCGAGCTCATCCATCAGCTTCTCCTTTTCCTCCTTTTGCTTAGCTTTCTCCATCTAGACAAAAATAAATATAATAAAACAAATTACCGAATGTAAAATGAGATGCTATGCAAAAGACACACAGCAGAATAATCACCCTGCCAAGTTTGCTCTTCATGATGATCTCGTCCATAACTTCCTTCTTACTCTATGCCTCTGCAAAGTGCAAAGAGAATCAAATAACATCAGCAAATACCTGATGTTCTTACCTCTTCCTCTCCAGATGGGCCAGGTGGTCTGTTTCTGTTGAGAAGTTTCAGTCCTATGCCAAAAATTAAGTTAGGAAACATTAGCTTTGTCAAGGTATGAGATCAAAAGTTGAAGAAACTCTGAACTAGGTGATATGATTGTTTGAATTTTCAATGCAACCATTACTATTTGACAACAAGAAGACATACTCTTTGATTCAGCAGCTTCGAGATCATCGTCTTGAAGATCTTCATCTGACAATAATCCAGAATCAAAATCATCTCGGACAGAAGAACCACCAAGAGCACCACCATCTTCATAAATATCTTCCTCCCCATCAGACAAGTTATACATGTTCTTCTTCTTTGCTAGTTTCATCTACATAAACCATAGGATATATAAAAAGCTTAATATAACTGAAGAATAATATGAATGTTGTCTTCAATATCTAACCTCACGCTCTCTCTGCGATCGAATTATACCCTTATCGAATTTCCCAAGCTCATCATTCTGAGCTCCAATACGCTTATCCACAAAAACGGAAGCTTTCAAACTCTGCTCATACTCTTTCAGAAACGTGTTCTTCCTCTAATGAATAGCTAGAGAGCGTGACTGACCGACACGGCGCTCTTCACCCTTTCTCTTCTTTCCGAGGACATCGAATTTCCGGCGAGACCAGATTGTTTCAAATGGATTATCCGCCTTCCTAGCCTCGCCTTTCATAGCCACTGCATCCGGCCCCGTCTTCTTCTTTAACTGCTTCTTCTTCGTTTTGTTATCCTTCCCCATGGTTGCACTAAATTCCTCTAATTTCCGAAAAAAGAGACGACTTTAGACAACAATCGATATGTATATGGAGAGACTAGTGATGGGTTTTTAAGTCTGAATCAAAGGGAGAGAGTAGGATTCGTGAGCTTCAAGAAGCTCTAGAGCAAAATTCAAAATCAAGAGCTAATTTTTATCAAAGCTTTGTGTTTGTTCAAACTTCATAGAGACGAACACATTGCTAAAAGCCTTAAACCCTCAGGCCTCAGCTACTCAACTACGACGTCGTTCTGGTCAAGGGACAAAGAGTAAACGGCCCACAGACACTAGGCCCATCTATTAAATTCTGGTTGTTTCGTCACCATAGTAGTACTGAAACTAGGAGCTTTTTCAGACAAAACGAAACAAAAATGAAGTTTTTACCGAGAAATGCTTCTTCTTCCATTACCTTAAACCCTAATCATCATCTTCTTCCTTCACTCCATCATCTCCTTCTCGTTAAACCCTTTTCTAAATCAACCACAATCCCCACAAAGCAAGAACGAGTTCGTGACCATGGCTTCGACAATTACATGGAAGTCGAGAAGAAAATCCGCAAGGTCGTCAAATTTCACAGCCTAATCCTCTCACAACCCAACAACACAATCGCAATCTCACTCTTAGATACTCTCGCTCGTCGTCTAGGTCTCGGGTTCAAGCAACACGAACCAGGAGCCTTCCTTCTCAAATTCCCTCACGTTTTCGAGATTTACGAGCACCCTGTTCAACGAATGCTCTATTGTCGATTAACCCGAATGGCTTTGGATCAGATTCGTTATGAGCACGAAGCTGTTCTCGCTCAGATTCCTCAAGCTGTGACCCGGTTGAGGAAGCTTGTAATGATGTCGAATACTGGTCGGATTCGGTTGGAGCATGTTCGGATTGCCAGGACTGAGTTTGGTCTTCCTGAAGATTTTGAGTATTCTGTGATCTTAAAACATCCGGAGATCTTTAAGCTTATTGATGGTGAAGAGACGAGAGATAAGTATATTGAGATTCTTGAGAGAGATCCTAGTTTAGAGGTTTGTGCTATAGAGAGACTTAGAGAGATTGAGTATAGAACAAAAGGGATTGATGCAGAGGATGTTAGATTCTCCTTCATTGTGAATTTCCCTCCTGGGTTTAAGATTAGTAAGTATTTTCGGATTGCGGTTTGGAAATGGCAGAGACTTCCTTATTGGTCACCTTACGAGGATATCTCGGGGTACGACTTGAGGTCGTTGGAAGCGCAGAAGAGATTGGAAAAGAGAGCTGTTGCTTGTATTCATGAGTTGTTGTCTTTGACTGTGGAGAAGAAGATAACTTTAGAGAGGATTGCTCATTTTAGAAATGTTATGAATTTGCCTAATAAGTTGAAGGACTTTTTGTTGCAACATCAGGGGATATTTTATATATCGACTCGTGGGAATCAAGGGAAGCTTCATACCGTGTTTTTGAGAGATGCATATAGGAAAGGGGAATTGGTGGAACCAAATGATGTTTATTTAGCTAGGAGGAGATTAGCTGAGCTTGTGCTGATGAGTCCGAGAAAAGCTAAGGTTAATGCAGAGTTGGTTCATTACAGAAATGGATTGGATGATGAAGATGATGTAATCGAATGATGTAAACCGGATTCGTGTGAGTAATTATGTCACTGTAGCTTTCTTCTGATGGGTTTGTAGCCAAACGAATATGTTGTTGAGCTTTCAAATTTCTGATTTTCGTCTCTAATGGCCATTTACTTTTCTGGGAAGCTAGAAGTGGACTGATGATGATGATGATGATGAAGATTGTGAAAAAGAGATGCTGCTTCACTGGGAGGGCTTGCGGAAACTTGAAATGATTGTGAAGCTCACTCATTGATCTGTGTCAATTTGAATGGAAGAAAGATGCCAACAACAAGATTTGCTTACTTCAGCGGCAAGATATACTTTGGCTATTACTCTTTCTCATCAGCATTATTCCTTAACCAGATTCTTGATTTTCTCAGATACTAAGAAACAACCTGGAATGTTTTTTCCTCAAGTCCTATGGTTTAAGCCAAGAATCCTTTACCTGTCTACTTATGGCAAACCAAAAAATATTCTTTCTTTGCCATTGCAAAAACTCCAACAAAAAGACAANAAAAATGCCAACAACAAGATTTGCTTACTTCAGCTGCAAGATATACTTTGGCTATTACTCTTTCTCATCAGCAATATTCCTTAACCAGATTCTTGATTTTCTCAGATACTAAGAAACAACCTGGAATGTTTTTTCCTCAAGTCCTATGGTTTAAGCCAAGAATCCTTTACCTGTCTACTTATGGCAAACCAAAAAAATATTCTTTCTTTGCCATTGCAAAAACTCCAACAAAAAGACAATTTTTTTTTGTAATAAATATCTTCCAACTAGTTAATGTCTTCGTATTTGTCGTTTTCAATCTGCATCATCACCATCACTTGATTGGCTATTCCAATAACTAGTTTTTATTGTTATTTTATTATTTCTGCTCAACCGTGAAGATGGAGAAAATGAATGTCCGTGTTATGGTTGTGTTGATGGTGATGTCTCTGGTTCTGGGTTTTTCGTCGGCTGTTGATTTCAGATGGAGAAAAACAGCTGATAGATTCACTAGAGCTGTCTCTTCTGTTGTGTTCCCTGTTCATGGAAACGTTTATCCTCTTGGGTA
This sequence comes from Odontarrhena argentea, assembly GCA_900406245.1. Taxonomy (NCBI): domain Eukaryota; kingdom Viridiplantae; phylum Streptophyta; class Magnoliopsida; order Brassicales; family Brassicaceae; genus Odontarrhena; species Odontarrhena argentea. Next base: position 4,997 of record OVAF01000403.1, on the reverse strand, counting down.
TATAAATATTTTCAGACCCAACTTGACAAAATTAATGCTTATGGTTTCTCTATTCAGAAATCTCTAAAGTTCTGTTTTGTTTGGTTTGGAACAGGTATTATAATGTTACTATCAACATAGGACAACCACCAAGACCTTATTATCTTGATCTTGACACTGGTAGTGATCTCACTTGGCTCCAATGTGATGCTCCTTGTGTTCGTTGCTTGGAGGTACAATAATCATTTCATCTTCAATTCTCTTCTTTATCTGGATCCAATGTCATAGTTTTGAATCTGTTCTTAATTGGTTTCTGAGAAAATGTAAGGATCAAAGCTGTGACTGTGAATTTTCAGGCACCTCATCCACTTTATCAGCCTAGCAACGATCTTATTCCTTGCAATGATCCATTGTGTAAGGCATTGCAATCCAATGATCACCATAGATTTGAGGCTCCGGAGCAATGTGACTATGAGGTTGAGTATGCTGATGGAGGATCTTCTCTCGGTGTTTTAGTTAGAGATGTATTTTTTTTGAATTATACAAAGGGTCTGCGGCTCAGTCCTCGTCTTGCCCTTGGGTATAATCTATTTCTACAATCTTGGACCGACTATTTTTCGATTTTATTAAAAGAGTCAGTTTCCTAGCTAGTAGTCCTCATTGGAGTTTTTGGTGCAACAGATGTGGATACGATCAAATCCCAGGGGCTTCGAGTCATCATCCTCTGGATGGAGTATTGGGACTTGGTAGGGGAAAAGTAAGCATTCTGTCACAGCTTCATAGCCAAGGTTATGTCAAGAATGTTATCGGTCATTGCTTAAGCAGTTTAGGTGGAGGAATTCTCTTTTTTGGCGACGATCTTTATGATTCTTCAAGGGTCTCTTGGACACCCATGTCCCGTGAAAACTCGTAATTTACCTCTTCTCTTTATTAGACTGGATCACTCTTGTCTCTCTTCGTCCTCTAATTTTGCAACTTTCGATCTCAGTAAACACTACTCTCCTGCAATGGGAGGGGAACTTCTATTCGGAGGAAGAACAACGGGATTAAAGAATCTAATGACAATATTCGACAGCGGTAGTTCTTACACATATTTCAATTCCAAGGCTTACCAAGCTGTAACATATTTGGTAAGGAACTTGTAAAACCTTGGAAGCTAATGAGAGATGAGACCTGTTTTTTTTCATAAAGTCTTTTGTCCTCTTGTAGCTAAAAAAAGAGCTAAGCGGAAAACCTTTGAAAGAAGCACGAGATGATAGCACACTGCCTCTTTGTTGGCAAGGGCGTAGACCGTTCAGGAGCATTGAAGAAGTCAAGAAGTATTTCAAACCTCTAGCTCTTAGCTTCAAAACTGGCTGGAGATCCAAAACTCTATTTGAAATACCCCCAGAGGCTTATCTCATCATTTCTGTAAGCATTCTTTATCGCACATTCTCTCCGTTCCACAAATCCATACAATACTCAAGTTATAAAAAAATTGCAGATGAAGGGGAATGTATGTTTAGGAATCTTGAATGGCACACAAATAGGTCTCCAGAACTTAAACCTCATCGGCGGTACAGTCCTACCATATCCTTTGGCAATTTTCCGATCTTGATCTCATGATTAGACATACTAATTCCCTTTTTTTTCTCTCTATCGTTCGACAGATATATCAATGCAAGATCAAATGATTATCTATGATAACGAGAAACAGTCCATCGGATGGATCCCAGCGGATTGCAATGAAATTGCTTCACTTAAAGCTGCTCATGTGTATGATTACTGAGCAATGTTATATAGCTTAAAATCATTGGTAAAAACACTGAATGTAATAGTTCATAATGGAGCTTATATTTTACTTACTTGAACATGATACACCTTACCAGTCTGAGATGTAATAGACAACTCCCCTTAAACCGGTGTGTTAACTCATGTAATTCGGTTAACTAAAATTTATGGTTTATAGTAAACCGGCAAGTGTCTTCTTCAAAGCAATCATAAAGTTCACAACTTTACGGTCTCAAAACTCTCAAACACAACAAATCTCCGGCCGGCGAATTTCACTTCCTCACTCACTTTCTTTGTGTACTCTTCAATGGCTTTCTTATACTCTTTAACTTCAGCATCACCAAATTCAACTCTCTCTTATTCAAACACCCATCAATTTCCAAACCCATCTTCTTCATTTCCCGTTTCGTTATCTATCTCATCCCCATACAACACTCGCCATCTTCGTCTCTTCATCACCTCCGCTTTGAATCCACAAACGGGTCAGTCTAAGACCTCGAGTAGTAGTACGAACAAGAAACGTAAGAAAAAGGGGAAACCTGTGAAACCTCCTGTGGAGAATTGGGAATTGAGTGATGTTGATGTTCTTGAGGAAGATGATGATGATGATACTTCGAGGTCTTTAGCTACGTTTAACTCTCCTCCTACTATACCTAAACCTCCTGCTGGGTTTGTGATTGATGAAACTGGTAGGGTTCTCATGGCTTCTAAGAAACGAATCGCTACTGTGGTGAGTCAATTTGTTTCGTATTTGTTTAAGTTCTTGGGTGAGTAAAAGAGAAGCTTTAAGTGGTTTATGTTGTGAGTGAGGCAGGTTGATCCAACGAACAATAGTCCTTTGGATTGTGTGATAA
>OVAF01000402.1:0-42890 GCA_900406245.1 Odontarrhena argentea | reverse complement strand
GATTGAATAAGAGAGTAATTCTTATTTGAGCCTGTGTTCTTAATCTTGAGTTCGATACTTAAAACACGAGCAGATATAAAAGTAAATAAAATATGTAAATAACCACAGCTTCTTATCTCCATCAATTTCACAACCAAAATATCTGGCTACTAACTATTGTTGAGAAGAAGGAAATCTGTTATACACCCCAACATTGCTTTTTAACCACGATGTGAGCATTACTATCATATTTAGCCAGTTCAGTTCATTCTACTTAGTCAAAAATTTTGCGTTTTGCTTTACTTTGACAAGACAATTTTTCCAAACATAAACGATGCTGTAGATTGAGTACGAGGTTCTTAATACAATGCTAGCTAGTGTTTGCTCATAAGTTACTAATACTACTGACCAAAAAAAAAAAAAAAGTTACTAATACTACATTGCAAAAGACCTAATTTACAGAATCCAACAATTCATTCTCTCATATAGTTCATGTATGATCCCAAATTTATTAGTATATATGGTCTATTTTTATTTTTATTTAAGTCACTTGAAACAAATAGTGGCTTTTCTCTCTTCTCTAACCTCTTTATATCCTTCAAGAATATAAAAATATTATCGATCTCGTGCTCCCTTATATATATTATATAAAGCGATAATTTATATAAAATGAAAAAATAAGTTTAAAATAATAGTCTTTATGAAACATATAGAATATAATTATTTTCAAATTATGTATATATAAATCAGTGGTGTTTTTACAAACTCTATGCAAAGAAAATAACCAAGATTTTTTTTTTTTTTTTTTGGGTCAACAAAACTAACCAGATTAATAATCTTTTAATTTAATTGACTTAGAATACTGTAAGAATATGTCAAATTGCCGCAAACTAGATCTCCAATAAAGATTTTGCTTGTTTTTGTTAATTAAGGTTTGTTTTAAGGAAAGCAAGAATCGACAGGAAAACAAAAAATCTGACTAGTCCAGCATATATTTTAATTTAATTGTACACCATAGTGACTAAACCAATAGAAGTGAAACAAAAAAATCGACGGTATATGATGTTGCAACACAAGAAATCCAGTTCATGCCTGTCTCGGTACCTGTCCATGGCAAAAATGAAAAATAAATAACACACAAATTAAAATCAAATAATAAAAAGAGAATACCACATCAACAAGAAATGGTGAAGCTAACAACATTTTAGACGTCAAGAAAATGTTAACACTGTCTCTTTATTTGACCAAGAGAGAATATAAATTTCCCAGGGCTCTTTTGTCCATGAACTCAAGAAACTACTTACCTTACAGGAAACAATTAAGAAGTCGGATTAATGTATAGTGTAGATTGTAGAGTGTATATATTACCAGGAAATAAGCTTGGCCGTGTTGTAAGGAATGAATCAAGAAACCAAACTCATCAGTGGGAAGAGGAAGACCAGAGGAATTAACTAACACCAAATCTTGTCCAAACATTGCTTTTATGTCTATTGCTCCTTTTGTTACTTCCGTGGCAACTCCGTTTATGAACACCGTTATCATCATCCCTTTTATTTATTTATTTCAAAAATATCACATATAAAGAAGAATATATATATGTACATGTATATATATGATACGAGCCAAGCAAATGAATGATTCACCTTGTTGATCGTGGAGATTAGAGTTTTGATTAGATTGGTTTAGAATCGACGCGACATTTGAGCTGTGTTGTTCAGATTCATGACAATACATTGTGTAGAGATTATTCTCCATGCCATTATTGTTGCTATGATCATAGTCATACCCACCACTCGAGATGTCAAGAAACAAAGAAGACATTTGATGAGATGACGAATCATTAAGGAAGTGATTAGCTGATGATGATGATGATGATGATGATGATGAGTTGTTACAGTTTCCAAATCCCATATCAATGATCTGACTTGCACCACCATGTTGATGATGATGCAAGGTCATCATCGTCGTCATGTTGTGGTGCTCTTCAGCTCCTTTGGTGATGGCTGCTGCGGCTTGAAGTTGCCTCTGTCTCCGGCGAGATCTTGACCGTCGATTTTGGAACCAGTAGAAGACGTTTGCGTCAGCAACTGCACCAAATTTCTCAAGCATCTTTCTTATCCTCACCGTTTCATCTTTTGGTGGGTTCACTATACCACTGTTGAAGATGGATTCGAGTATCAAGATCTGATCCGGTTTAGGTGACCAACGTGATCGGACCGGTTCGGTACGTGTCGAGGAGCTCGGCGATGCTCCTTCTCGATCCATTTCCAATCTAAGATTTTGCTATTAGATTTTTTTTTTTTTTTTTGGTGACTATTAAGAATGCAAAAAGGAGTTTTGTGGTGACTTGTGGAAAGATATGTGTAATGAATTTATAGGAGAGTAACTCTCAATGACTCCTTTTTGTTGTTTTCCTTAAATATGAAGCTACACTATATTAGTGATCTCATTTACATTTTAATATATTATATAGGGTATGGTCGAATATGTTAACACGTATTGCTAGAGGTAGACCAATAATTTGATGATATATTGTTGAGCTTTTCTTTTGTTGTTGTTGTTTAATTACTTGTGCAGTTTGTAAATGTTTTGGGGTTCTTAGGGGTTTTTCTTTTAAATAAAATTTAACATTCTATTCAAAAAAAAAAAAAATAAGCGCTTTTCAAGCTCATACAAACTAATATATTATAGAGTTTTTTTAAGTTCATACAAACTTTTTCCTAGTATGATATTATCCATTTTGAATTTGGTAGAGAAAAATTCCTACAATTTTTATTGAGTTTTTTCGGATTTATATTAGGCACTTCTTATCTAAAATTAAGGATGTTCAATTTTAAACACCCGACTAATCTTTTTAGGTTATGTAGTCGTCGAATAACCTACTCAACAAGTCTTTAATGGGTCTTAAGCGGTGTACCATCTTCAACTAGCTAGCCCAATGAGTTCAGTTAGATAATCTCACGTTTGAGAAAAATCGATCTCTAACCTAGATCCACAAAACGACTCATTCTCAAGTGTGAAAACCATTAGTCCACCATCACTTGGTTTACTGAGTGAGATTTCCATTGATAAGATTTGAATACCTAGTAGTAGTAACGGATCAAACCTATAAGATTTTAGTAAATCCTTAGTTCTTGATGCATTGAACTTCAAATATCTGATTATAAAATCATTTATTAATGCTTATACTTTTACTAATGATGTAATTTGGGCAATTAATTATTTAATTTTTCTTATGCGATGTTCTATTTGAAAAATGAAAATTAACTAGATTCGATCGGTAGTTATCATAATTCAATGCTTTCATTAATCTCAAAATTCATTGAAATGTTTTAATATGCTATTCATCACTTTAGAATTTGGAACAAAGGCTCAAATTTTTTACCGCATAGAGTTAGACAAGTGATAAAATTATGACTAAAATACAATAAGAAATAGATTTATAACCAAACAAACAGATGACACTTTAAAAAGAAAAATTTCGTAAGTACATCACGGTCATTTGACATATTTTAAATATATTAAAGTTTGAAATCGAATAATTTCGGTAATGTGATATAAAACAATTATTCGAAAAGTAATTTTGAAATGAAAAGATTTCATAACTAGCATTATTAAACATAATAATCACGAAAAATCTATTGTCAAATGACCAGAATAATTGATATAAATTTATGTGAACACCAATCAACTCCAGGTACTAAATATTTTGTTAAAATGGATATATAATAAAGTAGTACTACTAGTATATAACGACAACCTCCTTTTGATGGTTAATATAAGTATGTATTGAGTATGTATTGAAAAGTTGTCCGTGTTGCATATGAGTATGTATTGAAAAGCGTGCATGTACGTATGCAAAAATGGAGTGTTGAAAGATACAATTGGCGACAATCTGTTTCTTTCAGATGCATTCTGGTTTTCGACGATCTATTTAACTTGCTTAGCTGTTTCATTCTTTTTATTTTACTACTATCTTAAACTTATTTTATACATTTCCAGTTTTCCGTGCGTGTACTTTCTCCTGCTTTTAACATATAAAATGCCCACCCTCTTTAACTTAACTTATAACTGATCAAGTCATTTCGTACATATCTTTTTTTTTTTTATGAGTTCCCTAATCTTAATTAAATTTGTTGTATATATATGATTTAGTATGTGATTACCCGATTTAAGTAATTTTTAAGTTGACATGTTATATGCTAATTATCCGCTTAATTACCAATTTAGTTTGACTAGTCAGAGATAGTAAATAAATTTTGTGTACTAAATTGATAGAAAAAATTAGTTCATGAAGTAGTAAAACAAAGAACAATTTTTAAAAATTTGGATTGGAATTGCTAAGTCTATCTACGCAGTCACTCCTAAGAAACATATCAAATGAGGACTGCCTCTCATTATTTAGTTTAATTTAAATTTCATAGCTAGTTATAGTTTTCAAAATACATTTAACTCACTGTCTAATTCTTATGTCCACTTAACTATATTGTGCATCATAGTTTCAACTTTGCAGCAGTTGTGAAGAAAATATATATGAACTGATCATAGATTATACAATATTAGGAAAACACATAAATCAAAATTTTACTTCACTATCTTAAAATTATTATAATATATCTAATTGTAACTAAACGAATAGTGCAATGTGATTCAATGTATAAACTGATTTTTTCCCGTATATTAACATTATTATCTGTCATATCCATAAAAATTTGACAATCCACAAAAAATAATTCTCCTATTTGAATAAAAAAACTTTGAACTCATATAAATGCATATAAATTCCGTGATACAAAAAATTACCACGTATATTGGGTTGCATAGTTTTGTGTTTTTGTATTAATAGTTTGTTTAATTATGGGTTAGAAATCATGGGGATATCTATTACCTAGTCAGTACCCATACTCAGTGTCAAAATTCGGATAATGGTATTTGGATCTACAGATTCATCCCTCATACATATATGTATATACATCTTTAACTGAAATTCTCTTTTATATGATTTTGTAAAAAAAGATTCTAGGATTCATGCACATCAGGAAACAGCCAAACTACTAGTAGAAGTAGTGAAATAATCCTCCCGTGACTTGTTATATAAAAGGATTCGCAACAGCTACATAACTTGCTTCTGATGGTGTACAGCTTTTTTTCTTACATCATATTTTTGTAAGAGGTGAAGATTCTCAAATTATTATTTTCCTAATATGTCTTATTACATTACTGACTGTGACTGATTTGATACAACTGGGTATTACTTGTCTTTGATAACTTCCCCAGCTGTTTGTCCTTTTTTCCCTATTTTTTGTTGAACTTCTTACAGGCCAAATCCACCACCACATGTATATCCCTTTGTTCAGTTTATCAGGATGAAATTATGCTAAGAGAACCGGTTACTCCACTTCTTTTTCTCAGTCATACATTTATAAACAGAACCAGTTAATCCAAATGAATTTTTCCTTTTTTACAAATCAACACTTTGTTTGATTATGTCATTTAATTATACCGTTTAAGTTCTTACGTACGTTGAAAAGTGTAGTTTGTAAAGCCAATTACAAACAAAGTTTGTTTTCTACCGTTTAAAAAATTAGCTTCGTTTGTAAACAGGTTGATAAAAAATACAAATATTTTTTAAAAAATTATTAGAACTTTTTTTATCGCGGCTACTTGCTTCAGATAATTTGTATCTTTTGCAATGTACATAAGTACGTACACTATTCAACCGTGATAATGTTACAGTCGCACAAAATATATAACCGCTAGCTAACTACATTTTTCGATTGACATCTCTAAACAAAATTTTCTAATAATTTTTCTCTTCAACCGCTATGGTCAAACTTGGTTACCAATAGGAGACATAAATTTTGTGTTGCTAATTATAAGATCTATGAGAAAGCCGGATTATTAGTGTGCATATATATAGGATATAAAATATACTTTGGAACTTTGGTATCTAAAACCACAATCCTAAACTTCTAATTACGATTATAATGTTAATTCTGGAGTCATTACATGCCTTAGACAAGATAAAAGGTCACAAGACAGACGTGTTGTTTGTAAGAAGTGGAACCATATATACGTCATGAAAGTATATATTGGAAACTTGAAGGGTCATAAAATAAACATTGACATTGGTAAATAAAAGTTTCATATAGTAGTTCCTAGACCCCTAGGGATCGGGCAGAGAAACTGTACGAGGAATCACAAAAGTAAAACTTAGGCCACACACTCTCTCTCTCTGTGGTCCTGGTGAAAACCAAAATCTTGCAAGACTTTGAGACTTCTTTCTTCTAAAATCTTCTCTCTGTGGTCCTCCTCCTCTTTTACAATGTACGGATTTTCTCATGATGTTATTATAACTACAGTACAAATGTACACAAAATCCTGCCCTTTATTTTAGGTGATGCACTTTCTTATCCAGAAAAAATATATATTGTAATTTCTTAGAATCTATATATATGTTGATATATAAAAAATTTATAAACTTTATCAAAAAATTATAAAATATGATTTTTTTTTTTTTTTTTTTTCCAAAATTCACTGAATTTGATGGACAAACAAGTTTTGAGAAAATATCTTATTATCTCAAACGACATGCTATCTTGTTCATGTTATTAATTTAGAAACAAAAAAATAGCTATATATATATATATATATATATATATAATTTCTGTGAGCATTATGAGTTTGTTTACAGATAATAGAGCTGACACATATGGAGCTGAATTGAGCTTTGTTGATTTGGGCTGGGTCACTTGGCCGGTGAATCTGCAGAGCACTCATAGGGACACTCAAATTAACTGGAAAGAAGACAAAAAGAATAGGGGGAAACAGAGATAGAACACATATATTACAATTAATATTTTGACCAAATTACATTTTCCAGTTCATATTATATATTTTTCAGCTATGAAGGTATCCTGACAAAACACATGACCATCGATCGCTCTTGAAATTACATGTAAACATAAAATTGCGGAAAGAAGTTAGAGGTGAGACAAATCGATTATAACAAGTACGTATAGAAAGGATTTTTTTTTCTTTCTTTTTTTTGTCGGCAGAAAGGATTAAAATCTTGTCTAAAAGAACATGTCCTGAGAAAACAATGTTGCCAAATGTTGGACTACTGCTTCAATTACCTACATAATATTAGTCCATTTCAAAGCCCATATTCTATACCCACCAAGTATGCATTGCTACTCATGCCTACTGTTATCCCTTGAATTATATGTATATGATTTACAAGTATCAGTTTCATTTTTTTTCTTTTCTTTTTTTGTTGGATAAAACAAATACCAGTTTCATCATTTCTCAAAAAGGAATAAAATACCAATTTCATCTTATTACTATAATTTTAATGGAGACAAAATAAAATAAAATAGAATATAAGATTTATATATGATTAACCATTACAAAGATACATGATCATTTAGTGTCAATACCACCAAATAATCGTATAAGATACATCCTCCAAACGTAGACCAACATTATACAACGAATAGTTATTTTTTCTCAGAATTCGAAACTATCCGATTCAAGATAAAACTTATTTAAGCAACAAAAACCCAACAAAAATAAAATAATTAAATATTAGAAAATAACTTGAAACCATATATGTTTCAAAACCTTAGTAACAGAACTCCACACAATGTAGTATAATTCAAGCCCACATATCAGTTGAATCTCCTGCAGTTCCTCCTGATCTCGCCGGCACGACCAGTAAGCACATCAACGCCTCCCATCTTCACCATTGCCCTAACGAACTGACGCTTAAAGAAGGCGTTGTTGGATGCGTATCGAGCCACAATACCACGAGTCAATTTGTCTGTTGCGAGCCGTTGGTCAACCTGTAACACTCCTCTCCTTTTGCGGATCTGCTTGAAGAACCCGTTGTCGAACCTCAATGGAGTCGACTGGTCTAGTGCTGCTGAGGCGCTGTTTTGGCATGTGTTTCTTAGGCTACATCACAAGGAACAAACAAAAGTCAGAATATTGTTCTAAAAGTTATAATACGAATATTTTTTTAATGCATGGAAAAATGTCGTCGTTATGAAATTATAGATGGACACTGATGAAAGATTTAAATTTTATTTATAAAATCATAAGTAATGCTGAAGACTTTGAACTTTTCTAATGTTATAAAGTCAGAACATGGATAGAAATAAAATTATATGTCTTCTTAATGTTATTCCTAAATATGTTCATTTCTATAAGTACCAATCTGGTGGTTGTATAATGACTGAATGGGATGGGTTTAAAATTACCTGGAAACCAAAGCAGGGTCCATGGACGGGTCAGGTCGTCCGGATCCTTGGAAGTTAGTGATACGGTCATTGAAGAGACCACAATTTCCCTTACCAACGGTGTGTGCACCCAAAAGAGCCACAGCATCGAAAGAGTTCAGCCCTTTGACCGTGAAGAAACTGACGGCTCCAGAGACAGAGATTGTTGGACCTGGTAGGGCTACGTCAACATTGTTGGAACGCCGACCATCGCGCCTTCCCGTGGGGATGCTGTAGCTCGGGCCTCCGGCTAAGGCCACTGAGTCACGTGTGGCTAATGTCACGATGTCAGCGCATGAGACCGTGGATGGACACGCTGCCTCTAGCTGAGTCTTGATCCTGTCGATCAGGTCAAATTCTCTGACACTTCCGTTTGGTCCGGCTGTTTTCTCGGACGAGGATCCGTCAATGAGGAGAGAAGCATCACAGCCCTGCGAAGCACGAACAAAATATATCAGATTTGAGCCATATAACTTTTGAAAAATGTTGGAGCCATATATATATGTTAGTTGCTTTGCTTACCCTAACGAAACAGTCGTGGAAATGCATACGGAGCAAAGCAGCGGTGACGGTTGGGTCAACGCCAAACCGTTGGCGCACAGCATTACGAACAATAGTTTCGGCTTGAGGGCATGACTTGCTATAGAACCCAACTCGGAGTTGAGCAAATGCAATTGGGAAAATGAAGAAAAACACAACCAGAGAAGAAAACTTCATCGTTTCTCACGAGTTGTTTCTCTTCTTAGAATTGGTTTTTTCTTCTCGTGGAAATGGTTGTGAGAACTTGGCGATGAACCACAGGGTATATATACGAAAAAAATCAACCGCCGACATAATTTTAAAATAGACTAGAAAATTAATATAATCTCATATTCATGCCGGATTAGTGGTAAGGTCAAAGCTAATATCATTATTGTTATTAAAAGAGTTGAGCTTAGAAACGTTTACAAAGGCGTGCGAGCGACTCTGTGAACATATCCCCTCCCCATGTTGTAAATTTTAAATTTATATACATTATATTATATGCTGAAAATCTGATCCAGCTAAGTCGATAATGGTAGGAATCCTAATTTATTCATATGGTTGATAAGGTGGCACATTCATAGTACAAAATTAACTCGGTTTTTTTTTTTTTTTTTTTATGATGTTTTCGATTTTGAAGAATGAAAAAAAGATCAACAAATTGAAGTGAGTATTCTAAATTATATGACATTATATTATACTAATAATGGGGGGTTTTCTTTAAAACCACTTGACTCTGAATATATACATAGGATTTGCTATAGATTAATAAGACTTTCATATGATTGAGAGAATGATTTCCTGGTCTTAGGAAAATTAATAATATTAATTTTAAGTTTTAGAAATTATTGTTAATTGTATATGTTCCATTTGATTTTAGTCAATGGAATATATACACCAACCAAATAATTGCACAATAACAACTTATGAATTGAGGCAATATTTAAACTTCGTATAAACTGTTTTTTTTTTATGAATATTACCAATTAATTAGTATATGATTGGAATGCAATCATATATCATCAACGATGAAAGCATTAAACCGTTATAAACCCGTCGCCTAAACAAACACTTATGGAATGAAATCAAAATAATTAACAAATTAAAAGAGATCAAAGGGGAAGCCATATCAAAGAAAGAGAGGAAAGCGACCATGAGGTTTGGGAATATAATTTGATGCTTTCGTAGTTTCATTGCATAGTATAAAAAATTGGGTTTCGTGGCGAGTTGTGCAAAGACGCTGTCACGGCACAAATGATTTGCTTGATATAATGTGTCATTTTCTTCCCTTACGACATGATTGTATTAAAATTCTCCACTATTTATGCATTATTTTGGAGTTATATTAATTAAAGAGTCAAATAATATTTTTATTTTTATTCTTGTGCATATTACTTGTTTTTCTTTTTATTAACAAACATGCAATATGTATTTTAATTTTTATACTCTAAATATTACTCAGAATAGTGTTTTTTGAAATTTTACTTTGATGTCTTTTAAGATTTTCTGTATTTAAATTTTGTGAGGAAAAACCTAAAATAAAGGTAACACTCATAATTACTATTTGTTTATCAAATAATATGAATGGACAAGAGATTAAAAAAAAAATGTGATTCTCAGTTTCTCCAACGATCCTTGTTTTTTCTTTTTTTTTCTAACGGATTCTTGAAAATGTCAAGATAAAAAAATGGATGTAATATAGTCCAAGAATAATGTACTCCCTTTATGTTATTTTATAAGATGTTTAAGGTTTTAGCACACACATTAAGAATGCAATAAATTTTTATTTTTTTCTAGATAAAATATTATTCATCATCCATTGAAATATATTTAAGCCAATAATAGATCAATCTGCAAAATACTAGTAATCATATAAATTAAAAATGCATTTACTTCTGCAATGAAAACCAAAATGTTATGAGATCTTGGCAAATCATCTAATATAAAACAGAGGGAGTATATGATATCTTGGCAAATAAATAGTTGCTCAAAAAAGTGTCTGTTTGCATAAATCTCCTTTAAGAAACTTTTTTTTTCTTTAAATCCATCAACCTGCTTGGGTGGTTTCGGTTTGAATAAATCCGAGTAACACTTGTACTGTATATAGTTGTCGAAATTGTATTGTTTTTTTCTCAAAAGAAACTGTAATATAGATTGGGGATTCAGAATTTTCTAGGATGTGAACACATACGAATACCAAAATCTGAAAGATTGATTTGAATAATTTGTTCAAGAGTACAAGAATTGCTAGAGAAAATCTAAGAGTTCTTCAAAGTAAAAAAGTGTGTTTCCTATTAATGAATGGCATATTCTATTTGTATAGGAATGTTAAACCTTCTTAGTTAGTCCTACGAGAATATTCGAAGATTTACTTCCTTTATTCATGACAATTTTTTTCATTATTTGTTTCCACACATTTGTACAAAGTAAGACGGTCAACTTATGAAATTCTTAACCTCTTACTTGAACGCCACAGTTCAATCGGCAATGCTACGATAGTCTATTACGACAATGTTAACCCGGTGTCTCTCTCTCTACAAATCCAGTCCAGCACCAAATAAAGAAAGACATCAATATTTAAAAAGGAAAAAAAAAAACTAATATTAGTTTCATTTGAGAGTGGGTAGAGCTTGAGCTTGGCCAAGTCGGATTTCACCAATTCCATCCTTCACTAGTACGTAGGCATCTTCGCCAAAGGTCTTCCATCACCTCTCTTCAACTCTTTCAGGTCCAGTTTTATCGTTCGCCCATCCCCATCTTCATTGTAGCGGTGAAATGATAGATAAGGAAACTTACAACTTGTGACCAAAAAAAAAAAAAAATGGAAACTTATAACTTGAAAAACCATGCATAATTCTCATTGATTGTTAATCATTATATTGTTTGTGTATATATGGATAATAATCCCAATAATAAAGGAGGGCATCTATAATTAAGCTCAATACCATTCACCATTATCCATACCAACAATATGCACTCACATATATATTAACCTATATGGCAAAAGTTAATAGCTAGTGTAGTACGTACCACCTCTTTGTTAATCCAAAAAAATCGTCTCCATTTCAGAGAGTTTTTTTTTTGTCTATCTGAAAACTATATTCCATTTTAGAAACTTTATCCTCGGGTAATAAATACATAAATTTACATCATTAGTAATTACACACTCAAAAGCTAAATTTTTTAAAGTTTAGGTCTCTTCACTACGATAGCCAAATATATATGTATAGTTGTATTTCGACCATCTTCACTATATATATATACATATTAAATATTTAATAATAATAAAAAAACATGATTCGATTTTAGGCCAAAGCTTTGAAAAAAAACAAAAAACTCGGGCCAAAGATAAAACCATATGTAACTTGGGTTGCAAGTATAATAAGACGAGGCAGTGAGCAATTAATTTCAAGTTCAAGAGAGATGCTGAAGAACGCACTCGAGTGCCAAGAACTAAGAAATCTTTTTACACACTCTCTCTCACACTCTCTTCACATTAACTCTCTCGCTTCGTCTCCTTCATCTCTCTCGTTACTTTGACCTCTTTCATCACCGCTTCTCCCGCAAGAAACCCGTGACCTACCTTCTTCTTGATTCGCCATGGTTGCTTACACCTCTTACTTCGTCATTTTCCACGATTCACCATTAAAGATTCTATTCTTACTCAAAGCTTTTTGCAGGAAATCGAACAACAACAACAGATCGTACCACCAGCTCCCGTCGCACAAAAAACACTCACCGGAAGATTCTGCAGAGTCCTCTTCACCGCTATTTTCTACTTGCAGCTGATCCTGATCTCGGGCTTGGTCATCTTTCTCACGCTTCGAGGTCTAGTCTTCACCAAATCACCAAACTTTTACCCCAAGAAATGGTATATTCCTTTGCTATCCTCTGTTGGTGTCTCTGGATTTGTCTCTCTAGCCTGGAATTGCTTTTTCGTCTACAACATACGAGTAACCGTCAAAGCAACGTACTGGTTCGCACCTCTGCTCACATAATCTGTTGGGGTGGTCCTAGCTTGGAAGGCCCATCTGTGGCTGGATTAATCGGTCTACTTCTTTTGAGCATTAGCGTTTTCCAGACGTGTTATGGCTGTGTTTACGTCGCTCAAAATATGCATCAATTCACATTCCAGATGTTGTCAATCGCCACAGGCGTACTACCTCTTCCTGCAAGAACCAGAGCAATAGCTGTTGTCTCAGTGATCTTAAGCGTCTTTTACTCTTGCTTCTTGGTGGCTGGAATCGGAGGAGCTACTGCTACAAGAACAGGTCTAGACATTCTTTTCATCTCCATAATCTTGATAAGCCTGGCTTGGACAATGCAAGTTCTCAAAAACGTACAAGAAATGGCCATTTCTAAAGCCAGATACGTTTACTTTGCGCGTGATGAGGAAATGAATGCTTGTGAAGCTCTTGGTGTCACTTTGAGAAACCATCTTGGGAGCGTTTGTATTGGGTCAACTCTCCTTCCAGTTTTTGTAATCATCAGGGGGTGTATCAGAACCTGTAATAATAAGCTTAAACATACCATGTATGAAAGTAATCAAGGCTGCAACTGGATTGCCAATCGTATGATCTTATGCGGTAACAGATGGGGATTTGTTCATGTGGGAGTTTCTGACAAAGGCTTTGTGCAAGCGTCAAGTGATACCTGGAAGAAATTCAGAACAGTGGTTGGACTGGAGCAATTGATTGATTCTGATATCACCAGTTCAATCTGCTTCCTCAGTGCATGCGCAGTTGGCGGAGTCTCTGCATTAACTGCAGGAGTATGGGCACTTCTGATCCACAAGGGTTACCTCTTAGAGCTGACTCTCTATGCTTTCATCATCGGATACTTCGTGGTAAGGCCTCACAACCAAATTGTAGTATAAATAAAGAGCAGAAACAGCTTTACCATGTTAGCTCATGTACCTGGCTTTTTGGTGTGTTTCAGGGGAGAGTTTCATCGGCGTGGCTGCAAGCATGTGTGATGGGTTACTATGTTGCTTATTCTGAGGATCCACAGAGCATTAACTTTGATAATACGATTCCTGATCGCATTAACAGGCAAAATGTTGAAAATCTAAAAGACGAAGCCTACTATGAAAGACGAGCGCAGGAGGATGAGGAGATAACATACGCATAGAGCTCTCATATGGATGATGTTCCCTTGGTACAGGAAACTGCTTTTGTTTTTCAATCTTCACAGAGACCTTTTCAAGCTTATAGACGCTATAGATCGGAGACTGTTTAGATTGATATGCAAAATGCAGATAGAGAAGGAATGTACATACAAAGTGATTTGACAATTGATTCAGTTCTCATTCTTTCTCTGCTTTGCTTTCTTTTTCTCTGTATCTCCATGCGTAAACAGAAAAATGAGCAGTAGAAGATATAGAGAATTATGGTTAAGAGACAGTAATTTAGGAAACCATTTTATTTAACAACAGAAAACGAATCGAGTCTGTCACATGATTGTAAGCTTTTCAGCTAGAGACTACATCAGTACAGGAACAACAAATCTATATATGGAACTGACAGGAGTAAGATTCTGCAATAGGAACAAAGAAAGGTACAAACATATAAAAGTGGCAAGTAAGTATACTGAGACAGAACCATGACTGGAAACCAAGTGAATCTCGGAGTCATCAGTGTCCTACGTGGCCACGCCCACCACAAATTTTGCACATAATGTTGCCACTTCCACCACAACCTACAGCAAAAGAAGCAAATGCTCGAAATGAAGATAAAGCAGCTTGCATAGAACATGACTACACAACTTCAGTAAAGGATAAAGAAATGCAGGACTGGAGGGTTACCTAAGCAACGGACTTTAACAATGATGCCTTGGCTCTCCATTATGGAGTCTACATATAGACCAGTTCCAGAGCAAGTGGCACAAAGCATTGCACCTTTAGCTTCACAACAAGTGCAACGCCTATTATCACCAATTTCTTTCTCTGACATGGATAAGCCTACGGGCTCCTCGATAATTTCCTCTGGTATTGACTTATCATAACAGAACATGGACTCGAGACTACTTCTTTGTCTGTGCACATCTCTTTTTAAGGATGACTCAGCCTTACAGATATCAACAGAATTTCATAAATCTTAGCAAAAAATGTTGCATCTCTCTCACAATAATCAGAATTCTAATTCTTTACTTTACCAAAAAACCCAACCACTGAAAAATGTTCAGGTCAACATTAGCCACATTAAAAGTTTTACCAGGATTTGAAGTCAAAGAATCAACATGTATCTGTCAAAACTCAATACTTACCAGTGCCATAAAAGCTTAATCATCATGACACAAGTCTGTGAAATGAGCTCTCAACTTTTCGTAAACGTTTCTATTTTGGTACAACTTAGCATAAATGTACATCCTCATACTTACTAATTCCACTACTCATCATTATTAAACGAGCCAGGTATGATTCAACTTTACGAAAATTGCTTCGATTCAGATACAGAAAACACGAATCACATCGCAAAAACACAGAATGAAAACTGATAGTTTCGCAATCCTAATGAGTTTCCATATGAATATAGCGGAAACGGGTACAAAAAACGAGGAGGAAGGAGATTAACCTTGAGAGATGAAGAAGGAGGAAGAGAGCACAGTCGAACGCAAAAACCGACTCTACAAGAAGGAATCTCGCGTCGAATTCCGCCAACAAAACTCGATTTAACCGGAAACGTAGCCTGAAAAGCAAAATCTAAAGCGGAATTCATAGTATAGAGACGATACTGGAATCGGAAAAATTCGAAATCGAAAAGAGAAGAAGAAGAAGAAGCTGGGCGATGATAGCTTTGGAGGGATCGCCGTTCATAGGTCTTCTTAATTAATTGTTCGTGATAACCGGGACAGGTTAGCTAAACCGAGCCCATAAAATATCGTATTTAATAAAGTCAATAAATTTGAATTGGATAATGGATCTTAACATATGGGCCGATTTTATCATGAGTAGCTCTCATATGAATGCCCATATCCAATTATTTTGGGTATGGGACATCTTATTCAGTCACCCTCTTGTCTACTTTTTGGGTCATGGTTTTTAGTTTTTATCTTGTTGAATTATGAACCATTTTGCTAATATGTTTTTTTTTTTTTTTTTTTTGTTGCTAAACTTTTGTTAAGATGTTATTATCTGTGGTTTAATGATTTTTCTTTTTCTTTTGTGAAATGTGACAATTTTTTCTTTAAAATAGAGATTTTAAGTTTGGAGTCTTTGGACCCATAAATTTCATCTGACCTAGAACAAGAACATGATACATGGTCTAAAGAACGATTAAACCAACGATTTTTGAGTTTTATCAGGCAGTCCATTTGAAATGTACACTCGTCACTATTCAAAACTAGATTTACTATACTCTATAAAGTTTATGTTTTGTCCATACAAATTCTAATCAAGAAAGGGTCTCCAATGAAGGGGACGTACGTGTTGATTCTTGTGTTAGCAAGATCGATTCTCTACTCACTTACCGCTGAAGCAATGATTAAAATCACACAATAGATGATTGTGAAAATAAAGCTAAAGCAAAAAAAAAAAAAAAAAACGCGTTTGAAAACCGTGTTGTACTTTTTACACTATTAAACATCTCACACTGTGATGATATGTCCCCTTCACTTATATATATATTTTTTTTTTTATCTTGAGATTTCTATTGAAAATAAATAAGAAAAAATCTTATCCTAAATCTCAATCCCTCGACGGGCTTACTCGTTTTAGTTTCTAGCTTTTGTATATAGTGAAAGTCCACTCACTACACTAGACAATTATTTGAGGTGAGCATATTATTAATTCCTTTCGTTATTAACTTTATCTTTGTCTAAATGTACTTTTAGTTGTTTTGTAATACTTTTTCTTCTTTATCTTTCTGTCTTTTTGGGGATTTTTTTCTATTTGAAAATCGTGGATATCTCAAAGTATTATTTATTTTTCTTACACACTTTTATATCAAATGTTAATCGTAATCTTTCGGCAAGGAAGCCAACTTCATACACGCCATAGAAACATGCAAAAGAGGCAGTTTTGAAGGAAAGTAGCAATGATGCTAACTTCACAACACGTATTCAATATTTTCAACTATCTAAATTCTTAAATCCTTTTGAAAGCAGATAAATTTTTTATTGGTTTGGTTTGGATCATATGTTTTAGATTTCACATATTATGGTATTGAATGTCAAGTTTTGTTGGATAATGAGAATAAGAACAATTTGGAACTAAAACTTTTTTTCGGTTTAATTTGGTTTTCAGAATTATCTTAAAATGTCTAAACTAAAAAGAAACAAATACTGAAATTAGCCCAAACATATACAACCTAATTTTAAATTACTTTATGTTTTAAATTTCAACTTATATTTTAAAAATGTCAGTTGGGATCCCTATTTTTTTTTCAAGAAGGAATAGTTGCAATAAGTTTACATTTCAAATTTGGATATGTGATTGCAGATCGGTACAGGTTCAATTTTTCTGTTTCGAATAATCTTAAATATAATTATGAATATATCGATGGTATCACAATATCCATAGGTTAAAAAACAAAATTGTGGATTGATGATAGATAAAATTTATTTCCAACGTCAAGTTTTCAAAAAGACATGGATCGCAAACACTTTTTTACAACCAGATATTCTACACAAGCGCACTAGTTAAACATTCTATGAGATGTCGACCAAAAAGAAAAAACATTCTATGAGATGCATCTAAAATAATATCATCTTATGAGTACTATATATGGTCCAGTCATATTACACTAGTATTTTTTTAATTAATTTTTGTTAATAAGCAATACATTATTCTTGATGGTCCTGTCATTATACTATTAATATCATCTTATTAGTACTATATATACATTCTACTAGATGGTCCTATCATTATAATATTAATGGAACTTCCAAGTTGGAGATGATTTAAGTTCGCTTACCCGTAACAAGAAGTGGTTAACCAAAAGAAAAGAAGTGGTTAACGTCAATGTAATTTAATATGAACAAAACAAACACAACAAGTATTTCCATCAAATATCAAAATTCATGTTTTGGAAATCTAAAATATTTTTAAAAGCCATTCCACACCAAATATAGACATTACTAACACACATAAAAGGGGGATTTCAAAATGGCCAATTTTTAGCTACCACTTTCGAGAATACCCACAATTTATGATATATATATATATTATATATATATATATATATATATATATATATATTTACAACATCAGTTTTAAGTATCATTTTTTAATATTTAATTTTGTTCATAATATTTTATAGGGTTTTAGTGTTTATAGGGTTTATGGTCAAAATCCATAAAATCTTCAATTTTAAACATAAATAGTTATTAAACACTAAACCTAACTCTATAAAGCTTTAACTATACACTCTAATCTCTTAAACCATAAACCAAAACTCTAACCTCTTAAACCTAAACAATCTAAATCTTAAAAATTGATACTTTTGAAAGAATAAAAATGGTCCACCGAAAGTAATATTTTAAAAATTTCACTACATAAAAAAGTATGGAAAGTCCGACCAAAAAAAAAAAAAAAAGTATGGAAACATCATATTTCAAAACGGAAGGACTATATTTATCAAAACTGAAGGACTATTATTTATGACAATAAATTTGACTTGGCTTTCATGAAAAATGGAAAGATTATAAATCGTAACAATATATTTAGATGAATAATGTATATATAGATGTATGAGTCTAGATTGTAAAATGAAAGTATGAATAGGTAAAATTAAAATAAAGATAGCAGAAGGAAGGATAAAATTTCTAGATGGTTAAATTTTTCTTTTCGATTCCGATAATCGGAGAATTCATTCCATAATTTCCGCTCGACACAGGTGAGTTCTTTTTCTTTGTTCATGTGCTTTTTTTTCCCCTTTTTATGATCAATTATGTATAAGAGGAGAAAATGTATCTATTGCAATGTTTTTATCAATCTAAAATTTATATATTTTGTGTAGAATTTTTTATCAACCAAGATTGATTAAATTTATCAATCACTTTCAGTTGATTATCAATTATTATTACTCCCTCGATTTGTAATATATTAAAAAAAATTACATAAGAAAAATATTTTACACAAATAGATTTGTTAATTTTTCTACGTTAATTTCATTGATCAATTGTAAGTTTTTAAGACATAATTTATTTTTTCAATTATTTAGTCATTATTAGTTTTAAGTTTTTATATCAGTATTAGTTTTGAATTATTGGAATTTTTTTTGTGTGAACATCTTAATATAAAAGCTTAAAATTCAATATTTTATAAATTAAAATACTAAAAAATGGAGGATTTGTTTTTAAATACCATTTTGTTCTACCCTTTTAAAAAAAATCCTTTTTTGTGTCCAGGTTAGGTTTAGGTTTAATGCTAAAAACCCAAAATTAGAAAACTAGAAAAATCTGAAAAAAAATTGCTATTGTGTGATTCAGTTGGTTGAACCGTCGGTTTGAATTTCAAAAATTATATGATTACATTTTTTATAAAGTATACCAATTTTTATCTAAATTAGCATATGAAAAATTTTAAAATATTTTTTAATGTTTCATAGGTTTTTAGGGTTTAGGATATAGAGTTTAGTGTTTTAGCTCTGAATCTAGGAAAGTTTTAAATTTAATCCTTAATAAATTCTAATTCTTTGAAATCTAAAATCTTAAATCCAAATAAATTATTAAACATTAATCTTTAATCCTATAAAGTCTTAAACCTAAAACTCTAAATCCTAAAATCTTTAACCAATTATAATTCTAAATTCTAAGAATGATATATATTTTTTTTTTTTTGTCCTCGACAAAAAGGTTATTATTGAAATGAGTATGATATTTCCTAAAATTCCTTAAAAAGAAAATGTAAGAACGAAAAGAATAAAAACTATAACCGGAAGCTGAATGGTTCTTGGATTTTGGAATGTTTCTGTTTAACAAGAGAATATTTTTAGCTTAATGTTTAAGCACTTTATAAAATTATAAACCACTAAAATTGCTGGGTGTCGGTTTCTTAAAGTATGATTGAAAATGTGGAATTAGCACTAATTATCTGTGAGTTTAACTCTCTTCTTCCTCTCTCTCCTCAGCTAGTCCTCGAAAACGTAATGGAATGGGAAAATGACGCATGGATGATTGTGAAGCTGACACCTACACCACTACCAAAAAGGTAATGACAAAAGCGACAATCAAATACCATATAGTATATGATGCTTATATATCTAAACAAAGTATCGTATAGTATTAATTTCTTTATATACATCTAAACAAAGTTTTGAGATCCTCTGTTTCCATCTCTGACTTGTGTCTTCTTCTCTTTCGGTAGCTCTTGTTAAACAAGTGTGTGTGTATTCTTAGCTTCGTTGATAATCTTCAAGCAACCAAAGGAGAGATTTGTTTCCTTCTCTTTCGGTTTTAGCTTTTATACAGATCATATAATAAAGGTGAGTCCTTTATTATTTCTCTTTCCGCGTCGTCTTCGTGTTTATCAGTATTCTGTTTTCTCAAAATCCATTAATAGACAAAACCCATCTTTCTATTTACCTCTTGGGATGAAACCTGTTTCTCTCTTTTGATTCGGTTCCAGGTTTATTCTGATTGATGGGCTTTCCATTTTCTTCAACCCGTGTCGGTTACTTGACAATCACATTCCTCGTCCTTGTCTCTTGTCTTGTGCTCACGAATCCTGTTGATGCTCTTACTCAAATCGACACTGCCGTTAAACCCAAATCGGAGCGTGGTTGTAGTGCCTTGAACAACTTCCAAGACTACGAATCCAAGTGTGCTTACCTGAAATCAATCGACCCATGTGCCAATCAAGGTTTCATCGATTACCTTTCCTTTCTCTATTGCAATTTCGCTCGGTTTCCGGTTTTGGGTCAGTCTCTCCTCTTCCTCTGGCTCGTTGTCTTGTTTTATCTTCTGGGTCATACAGCTTCTGAGTATTTCTGTTCGTCTCTCGAAAGTCTCTCAAAGTTGCTTAATTTGTCTCCCACTGTCGCTGGCGTGACTCTTTTGTCTCTCGGTAATGGTGCTCCTGATGTGTTCGCTAGCTTGGTCTCTTTCACGGGAGAATCAAAGGGGACTTACGATGTTGGTCTCAATACTGTTGTGGGAGGCTCTTCTTTTGTTACCTGCGTTGTTGTTGGAATCATAAGTATTTGGTTGCATAAGAGACGTGTTCGGATTGAGAGATCGGCTTTTATAAGAGACATCTGCTTCTTCTGTGCGGCTATTGGTTCTTTGGCTTTGATTTTGGTCTATGGAAGGATCAATTTCTGGGGAGCTTTTGGGTTCTGTTCGTTGTATGCTGTTTATGTTGCCTTTGTGTATCTCTCTTGGAAGTTTGGTGAGGAAGGTGCTGAGTTTGATCTGGAGTCTGTCCATAAGCGTAGTAGTCTTAGTGAACCCATCTTGCAGAGAGAAGATATTGATCATGTTGAAGATGGTGATGTTATTGGCGAGCATCAAACTGTTGATGATCATGGGCGATGCTACTGGAAATTGGTGGTGTGGGTTATCACTCTGCCTCTTAACTTGCCGAGGATATTGACAATTCCTGTTGTGAGTGAAGCGAACTGGTCTAAACCAAGAGCTGTTGCATCTGTTACATTTGCACCTGTTCTGTTGTCTTTCCTATGGAATTGGAAGCGGAAACCAAAGAGTTTTGAGGTGGAAGTTGTTTATATAATCGGGTGTTTGGTGGGTATAGTTCTTGGAATCATTGCAGGAGTCACGACGAAGAAATCAACTCCACCAAAGAAATGGTTACTACCTTGGTTAGCAGGAGGATTTGTTATGAGTATGACATGGAGTTACATATCTGCGCAAGAGCTAGTCGCTATTCTGACTTCACTAGGGTATATTTTAGGTGTAAGCCCTTCGATCTTAGGCCTCACGGTCCTCGCTTGGGGAAATTCGATTGGAGATCTGATAACCAATGTGACAATGGCGGTGCATGATGGGAATGAAGGAGCTCAAGTGGCTGTATCAGGATGTTATGCCGGTCCAATCTTCAATACATTGTTCGCTCTCGGGATTTCGCTTGTTGGATGCGCGTGGAAGGTTTATCCATTAAGTATCGTAATTAAGACAGATCCTCGCTTGTTGGAAAGTCTTGGATTTCTGGTCATAGGACTGGTTTGGTCGTTCTTGTTTCTTTTCTGTAACCGTATGAGACTTGGGGCTGTGATGGGGATAGGACTTTTGGTCCTTTATGTGGCTTCATTGTCTCTAAGGATTCTACAAACGAGTTGAAGATTCTCACTAACTTTGATTTCAAATCACAGTTTCACATATAATGTGGGTTTGTATAATCTAATAAACTGTGAAGGGGGATCAATTTTGTACATATATGGAGTACTTCTGTAGAATTTTTTTTTTTGTTAGGCTATCAAGTCTTACAGAATATACAAAGAAAATTTGCTGTGTGTCTCTCTCTCGACTGCAAATATGACATTAAACCAACACATAGATGAGAAGAAGAGTCAAATAAGTAGAGCTTGTCTATGTGCTCTAAACCGATTCAGTCCTGATTTTCTTACTATATATATCTGTGCTTTATCAGTTGATGCTCGGTTTAGTGTCTTATTCGGGTATCGGTTACGTTGACTCATGGTGGTGGAAGCTAATATATATTTTGGCTCTGGTTATTTTTATATTCCACCGATTTTGTCTCCGAAGAGATTACTGTTTCCTACTATGCTGACTTTGTATATTCTCAAATTATCAAATTGAATACATAAATCTACTAGATGACCCAAAAAAAAAATGACAAATATTATCTCAAGTATGGGACATATAAATATATAATTAGTTTTGGTTAGGGAATCCAAACTGAGTAGCTTGATTTATGATAGGTGTTGGATACTCGACCAGTCAACAATCTCTGCATATACATCAAGTAACCACATACCTACGCATAGGGGTGGGCATATGGGTATTCGGGTCGGGTTCGGATCGGTTCCATTCGGGTTTCGGGTTTCAGGTTTTCGGTTCCAAGAGTTTAGGACCCGTTCGGGTATTTCCAAATTTCGGATCGGGTTCGGGTCGGTTCCCTCCGGGTTCGGTTCGGTTCCGGGTACCAGAAAAATCATAAATTTGAATTTTTTTTGGTTAAATTTAAATAAAATTTGATTAAATCTTGATTAAATTCTTACTAATATACCTAATAATTTTCTTATATTTTGGTTATTTTGCATATTCCATTTGTTTTGGTAGAAAAATAGCTAATATTTTTAAATTTATAATTGTAATTTCAGATAAATGGGTTATATCATTATATATATAGTTAATATCTTAAATATATAATTATATTTTTGGATATTTCGGGTACCCATTCGGTCCTCGGTTCGGTTCGGGTTCGGTTCCGGTTCTTCGAGTATAAGAATTTAGAATCCGTTCGGTTATTTTGTCGGTTCCGGTTCGGGTTCGGTTTCTCTTTTTCGGGTCGGGTTCGGTTCGGTTTTTCGGTTCCGGGTATTTTGCCCAGCCCTGCCTACGCATGTACTGGAATTTAATGTATTTTCATTGTTTTCTTGCAATTATATTTATTTTATTTCAAAAGGGATATTCTGCTGTCTATTTTGATTCCCAGTATTGTGGAAATTACTTGAAGCGACAAACGCTTGTCTCTTTTTGCCAAATTGCGTATTAAGATGTTTTTGTTATTACAGTATCTAATTTTATTAAAACTTCCTTATCTCATATTCGTGTATAATTTGACACATTTTTCATCTTTGTCTACAAACTGTTTCCTGGATAACTACATTTTTTTTTGGCTTTTTTTAATAATTTATAATGCAATGTGTCACTTAATTAACAATGTCTTTTACTATTGCAGTATATCTGATTAGGGACTTTACATTTAATTAGGCCATTAGTTGCTAAATTCAGGTTAATTTCACCTAATTAAAACATTTTTCAAACCAGATTTTTAGTGGCGCAGACAAAGCCACGAAACAGTTATCCTTCTAAATATCAAAATCTATATATTTTCAGCACAAACATGTGATACATAATCAATTAAAATATATTAAAATGTCGCATTCGAATGAATCAGTTACTTATTATTTTTTCCACATTCTAATGAACTGATCATGCTTCATTGATACTGAGATACATGGTTTGGATTGAGCCATCATACAATATGATTCATATCAGTCTAGACGTGAGATCTTGTTAACTTTGATAGATAAGCTTTCAAAATTTAGTAATCTCAATACATACAATTATAATTTTACATGTCTTTCATATACGAAAATAAAGAGAAATTGTCCTCCACATACATAGAAGTTAAGACATCGGATGGGTCTATGGTCCCCCGGCCCACAAATGAGTCCCTCCCCAATTCGCCATAACATATTTGTAACCTTCCTGTGTCCAATACTCATTAGTCATTATTAAAACGAATATTTTTTGTTCTAATATAAGTACATTTATAATTGAGAAGGGATGAGATATGTGTGATGTTTGCATCACGTTTTATTATCTTTGGAGAAAATATCTATTTTAAAACATTGCTTTGTGCATAAGCTTGTCATTTTACAAAAGGTTTTGAACAAATACCAATATAAAATAATCTTATATTCTATTTTTACAAATAAATGATACAGAAATAAACAATATTTTGTAATGGTAGGTCACCATTCATCAACCATTATTAAGGAAACAAATAAGCCAAAATATGTGGAAACTTAACAAATATAAAAATTAACAAAATATACATTATAGTTTCGAAGCTTACACGGTTCGTGAAAAGTGGTTTTGGTTTAGTGACAAGTGGTGAAACTACAGAAGATACGTAACATCAGTACATGATCGAGTTCTACTATTTGCATTATGTAGGATTTGGCTATTGAATTAAACCATTTATGATTCAACCAGTATTAATGTGCGGTTGAAAAAAAAAAACTTACATGACTCATTTTTTTTTTTTTCAACCACACTTTAATATCGATTGGGCCACAACTGGCTGACCCAATAGCCATGTCCTGCATATTGCAGAGTGTGTAGGGAGCGGGGCTCGATCCCGGGTGCACTGGTGATTCTTGCTTCAGCGGACTTACCTCTTGCCACTTGGGCCAAGTCACTTGTGCACATGACTCATTTTTAATAGTTGTCCTTTTGATAATTATATTTCTTTCATTTTTAGCAACAATAAACCATAATTGACTCGTTAGCTTAATTCATGTATTTTATAAAGATGGAGACCCAAATCTCATGTGTCATGATATTTGTTCTCTGTGAATTTATAATTGTTATTAAATAGTCATTTATACAATTTAGATTCAACGTGATTATTTCTTGTTATTTTGTCTTTTTTTTTCCAATCTATTCAGGGGTATGCACTTAAGATATTATGTTTATTTAGAGTCTTAGAGACATGCCTGTCTCAACTAAATTATGGGTCTATGCCTAATGAAAAAAGAAGAAAAAAATTTAGACTAATATGCATGCTTCTATAAATTTGGATCCTATTTTAATGAATTGATTAGATTTGGACATTAGATCTATTAGAAAAAAAATAGTAGATTCCAGTGCAAAAGCATTGCTTACCCAAGGTAGAGACGGTCCTCGGTAGAGAGCACAACTAAAAAGATGATTTTCTGATTATGTTTTTTTTTTTTTTTAATCACCATGCACCCTGATTTTGTATATGATTATAATTTTTTTATGCATATACTGATTTTCTAGTTGTGCACATAAGTTTGTTGTTTTTTTTATCATAACACATACTCCAATGATAAAGGCCACGTTCCAAATAAATTTTAAACTATATATCTTTTTTAGTGACCGGCACTTTATCAAATACAGTTAGTTTTTTTTTTTTTTTGACATTTTATTATATTGATTAGAACTAAAACATACAAGAGAGAACACACAAAGCCGCAGATCATAGATCGATCCCGGAAACAAAAGCTGGAGAATCACAGAACGATTCCCAGAAACAAGTTAAAACAAACAAAACCGAAAGAAATCATATATATACAGTTAGTTAGAGATGTAAAAAAACAAATAATATATCAAAGTATCATATATGCAAACAATGAACCTAGTATCCAATGTTTTTTTTTGTTAATTGTAGTGAGGTGCTAAGTGAGTTTGACAGAAAACGAAGTTGAGCAACAAACAAATGTAGACATCCCTCTCAACAGTATTCACAAACGTGACTTAAAAAAATAAAAGAAAAATATAAGACCCACAACTTTGATCTATTTGCAACTTTCTTCTTTAACAATTAACTGTTACAAAAACAACCCAAAATAACTAAAAAATATATATATTACCGGTCGATATCAAGGACTCCGAAAACTCTAGCCAATCTAAGGGACAAGAAGCAGAGGTAGATAGCGAGTAAACCTCCACCAACAAGCCTGTCAAGCCTCATCTTCTTCTTTGGCATTATCACAAGCGCCCAAAGCAAGCCTACCACTAAGAACCCTAGTGTCTCAAGCAATGATTTGTCACTAGGAATGACGTAGACCCCCGGGTACTCAGCCAACGAGGAGATGACTAGTGGCACACCTAGTCCAATAACCGTATTGAATAGCGGACCGGCGTAGCACCCAGAAAGTGCAATTTGGGCACCATCGTTGCCTCCGTGTACAGCCACAGTAACATTGGCGATAAGATCACCTAGTGAATTGCCCCAAGCTAGGACGGTTAGTCCTAAGACGGAAGGGCTTATCCCAAAGATATTTCCTAAGGATATTAATAATGAGACTAGCTCTTGAGCTATGATGTATGTCCATGTCACACTCATTGTGAAGCCTCCTAGAAGCCAAACCAATGAGAATTTCTTCGGAGGATGAGATTTTTCGGTCGTCAAATATGCTACGATGCCAATGATTAGCCCGATCGATCCTGATATTATGTACAAGACTAAGCATCTTTTGGACCCGCTGTAATGAGAACAATAAAGTTCGGTTAATAGAACAGGCGCAATGGCTGTGGAAACAACTGCACAAGGCCTTGACCACTTCTCTTCGCGGACTACGGGAATTGTGAGTCGCCGAGGGAGATATAGTGGTAGTCCTACGATGCTCAATAGCACAGAGAAGTAAGACCGGTGCTTTTTCGGGGATTCAATAAACACAATCTTGAATTCTTCTTCTTCAGTTCTTGATTCATGAACTATTTTTTCTGGCGGTACGGGCTTCTCCTCGTTAATATAGCCGAGTAATGGGACACCCATCTCAGCTAAATCCTCCCTCGTATGAAGGAGCTGATCGGATAAAGGTTTCTTGCGGTCAAAGAAAAGTGAAACCGATAAGAACCCTACATAGAAGAGGTAAATGCAGAGGTAACAAAGAGCGAACCAAATGTTTACTCTGCCGACAAAGACGATCAAACCAAGAGAACATAGTGCTACCAGAAGAAAAACCACGTCGCGGATAAAGCTATTTCTGTCTATAGCGACATCTCTGGATCCAATCAGCAGACAAATCGTGCCGACAACAAAGCTAGAGACGAAGAACGCCCCGCCTAAAACAGAATTAAGCCCGAAATCGCCATTATTGGACCTGGTGAAGGAGACAATACTTGAGAACAAATCAGGTGCACCATTGCCGAGAGAGAGAAGCGTGACTCCAGCCATCGTAGGAGATAGTTTCAAGAACTTAGATAAGCTATCCAAAGAAGGACAGAAGTAACTCGCGGCCGTGTCTCCGAGCAAGTAGAACAGAACAAACAACCAGATGGACAAAACTAGATGACCGAAAACAGGGGATTGTCCGAAGATACAGAAGAAGATCTTGAGATAGTCTATATAACCTTGTGGGCCACATTTTGATTGAGACCTTATGTAAGAACACTTGGAACGGTGGTCGTCGAGGGCTGCGAGTCCTCCGCCGCAGCTGTCACTTTCTCCCTCTGCTAGAGAGTTTAGGATTTGGATGGATCCGGAGTGAGGAGGATTATGGAATGATAGTGGAGCGAAGTGAAGATAGATGAGGAAGATGAAGAAGAGGTTGATGAAAAGAGAGAGAGAACGAGAGCTGAGACGTGAGGAGAAGAAGAGACTTGCCATTCAAGGAAGGAGATTGGTAAGTGGGAGAGCAAGGAGGGATGTTAGGTTTTATGATAGAAAATGAGCAACATATATTTTTTTTTTATTGTATAAACTTTTTTTTTTTTGAGTGATTAAGATTTATTAACACCCGATCGATGAGTGTAGCCATTTAATTACTTACTCACCAGAATTTATAATAATGAATAAAAAATGTAACAGAATTTCAAATAGCTAAATAAAAATGGTTAAATAATTGTTGGTTTATTTAAAAAGTACTTATTTTATGGTCACGAATTAAAATATACATATAAAAATATTTATCGTACTAATTTTTGTATCGTTCATATTTTGTATTTTGAAAAAATAATATATATATATATATATATTTTTTTTTTTCTGCGGATGTGGTAGGGAA
Organism: Odontarrhena argentea; assembly: GCA_900406245.1. Lineage (NCBI taxonomy): Eukaryota > Viridiplantae > Streptophyta > Magnoliopsida > Brassicales > Brassicaceae > Odontarrhena > Odontarrhena argentea. The sequence goes on along the minus strand of OVAF01000402.1, from coordinate 14,704 downwards.
AGCTATTGTCTTATTATGCGAAAAAATTAAGTGGGGAAGGTTACATTCAATTATTGAGCAAGGAAGAAAAATCGAAGTTGATTTTTATATTAAAATTTAAAATTATCCATTATTCTTTTACGAGATATTCAAATGTCTTTTACGATTTTGTTTTTGTATGGTCCAACTTGGAGTCCAAATTATCTACTGTAAAAGTCGCGAGGCATGTAATCACACGTGTCAGGATATCAAAACATCATATAAAAATGCTGCAGTTAGTTAATTAAATCAACTTTAATATTGGATAAATATATATATACTAAGAAACACTACTATTCAATCAGTGAGAAAGATTGTGCTGCAATCCCTAAAATGGTCGAATTAATTATATTACACCAAACAAAAAAGGAATGGTCGAGAATTACTGACCAACTTAATTAGGTTATTCCTAGTTCTCTACAAAAAACTAACTATGAACAACATCGAAATCTGGACACTGCCTAACCTTTAGGCCTAATAATGAAACATTGATCATGTAGTTATTAGTTTATATGGTTGTATATAACGACTTATAGACATGTGATTGTTGTACTTAATACTAGTAGCTAGGATTTGGAAAAGAAACAAAAAAAAATGAGAAAACTCCAAACCTTAACATCGATCTATATAATTAAGAAGTATCTTGGCAAAGAATCAAACGACATCTTTGCAACGTAATCTCAACAGATCACGACTTTTCAAATGTAATCATATCAATATTCTTCTGATTTTCTTCTATAATTTTCTTTCATTAATGCACTATAAGATAATGAATAAACGTGTATATTAATGATGGTATGAAGACCAAATAAATCAAACATATGCTTACAATCGATTATATTAAAAAATTATTTTGATTAATTTTTTTAATAATATTATTTAGTGTAGTGATGTACGTGTTACATTTTGTTTGTGTAGATCTCAAATTAAAATCATTTTTATTATATTTTATCGATTTTTTTCCTCCAATTTAAAGTCTTTTAAATTTTTAACCGGATCTTTGTGTATTCATAATGTAAAGATATGACAATTTAAATGATGCCAACAAATATCTCAAGAATACGCGGGTTGCCGTCGGCCTCGTGGGATTAGNAAAAAAAAAAAAAAAAAAAAAAAAATTGATCATTAAGAAAATTTGGACTGCGGGCCTTTTTTTTTTTTTTGTGTTGTGAAAAACAGCCGGCTTCTTTAATTATTTTGGGATGATTGGAAATAAGTTATTAGTCTATTTTCATTTCGTGCAAATTACATATTTCTTTTGTATTTTTGGCAGTTATGTTATTTACTCAATATATGTATCGACATAACGTATTTGTTGTCATATGAATTGATATGAAACTAACTGATTATTTTTCCTATTTAGTAATACCACTTGATTATGAAATCTGAATAATAGATGAATATCTAATAGTTATTATTTCATCCATAATAATTTTAGCCCAAAATAGTTATTCTATTATTTTATGGAAAATTTGATTGGATAAACATCTTTTCTAAAACATATATCATTCAAGGTTGACCTCAAAATCAAGTAACATCGAAACAAAAATGTTCTAATCAGTCGAATTAACCGTGTTTGGATATACTCTAATTAGAATAATGATATATCGTGAAAATTAAATTTAGACAAGGCAGATGAATAATTTAAACAATTCTATTTCTACCTATATAGCACGTTGATCATAAATAAGAACAAGCGGTTAACTTATAGAATAACTTGCACATGAATACAGTCTTAAACAATATAACATATGTCATGGTTCATGTAATCTTCTGATTCAACGAGGATCAGTGTCTTTTCACTTAAGTTAGAAAACAAAAATATTAAAAAATAAAACAGAATCCAAAGATTCTTGGTATATTCATCTAGGAGTGCACAGCAAAAATATAAACACAAAATTCAAGAAAATACTAGTTTATAAAATAATGCAATAATGCAAAGAGGTGAGAGCAGTCGATGGTTCTCTTCTCGATGTACCAAAATTTTCCCAAAACAAGGGGTCACATGACTGAAACTGCCTCAAATTAGGCCTTATACAAGACATTTACCTGTAAATGGACAAATATTTGTACATATATATAAATCTCGAATTTAAATTATATTATATATTGTGTATAACTATTTAATGGCTTAATAAACAAACCCTCTTCTTTGTGGCATAACTTTAGTAATATTTGTAGAAAAAATGTTCTATAGAGAATATAGATTCGATTAGACCAAAAAAGAGAAGAGAATGGAATCAAAATAATGATGTAGTGGCAACAATAGCTCAAACTCAAGACATGTCTGGTAAGTCAAAATTGTTGCCACCCATTGAAAAACGAAGTTCCTTTTAATGCTAAAACTTGAATTTATTTGCCCAAACTTGAATTTATTTGCCCCTTCGAAGAAATTTGTGTTGCCCTTATCTATAAGAATTATACCTCCAATCTCAATTTATTGTCATTTAATGTCCTGTATAATTTTATAAAACCATTTTACATAACATCGTTTTATTTGGTTCAAAATATAAAAAGTTAGTATATAATAAAACTTCTATAAATTAATACTCTATAAATTAACGATAAATTCTCTCATATACCATTTTTGTGGATCAGTTTTCAAAAAAACGATTTTTTTCTTCCAAAAATACCACTTTTAAGATTTAGATACGTTTAAGCTCTAGGGCTTAGAGTTTAACAATTAAAAATTTACAGGGTTAGGGTTAAATATTTAATAGCTATTTGAATTTAAGGTTTAAGATTTTAGGGTTTAAATTTAAGGAATTTTAGAGTCAAACTTATGATTTTAGGGTTATAAAATATTTTTAAATATTAAAAATGGTAATTTTATTTTAAATTGATATAGTTTTCAAAAATATTTCCTAAAAATATGGTACTGTATTTTCCGAAAGTGTTGTTTAAAAATGTTAGTTTAGAATTCCTCCAATTTTTTTTTAGTTCCGCCACCGCTTAAAGTACTAAAACTTGGTAAGCTATATACAATATATGTTTTGAGTTTTGACTAATAGGTGAAGTGGTTAAAGACCGGTCAAGTTTGTCTTAACTTTTGTTTTTAGTCATAAGGTTTATCTTAACTTAATTAGGGTAAATATTTTGTCAGCAAGATCTAGATAAGAAGAAGGTTTATATAATGCAATGGGCACCATAGGTTTCTGATGCCTAATTTTGTCTACCCGACAGAATCTCGTCGTACAAAGTTATCGAAAGGCTGAGCTGTTATGTCGCATAAAATAAAGAAACCAATTATTCTTTCTCGACTACAAAAAATAAAGGGTGATGATCTGATGCACGTGGAGTTGTGATTGTGTTTGGATAATGCAGCAAGTCACGTAGATAAAAGTAAACTCTTGGAGTCTAACGTAAAGAAGAGTAAAATTTTCGTTGCAATTAGTTAGGTTGGTCATAGTAGCTAGTTTGAAGCCTAATTTAGGCTTTGGAGACAATTATTAGACAGGATTGGAGACAAATTAATGTATCATTACTACTGATCGCTTTGGTATCATTTGAACAAACCTACTAAGCTAATAGCCACTAAAAATCAACTGTATTAATGTATACTACAACTGGAATTTCTCAGTTCATCTTGTGTAATGTTCCGTTTCTCATTCATTTTTTCTTGTAACAAAACTATATAAACTTTAACTCGGATGTGGTAAATGATATTTTATTAGAGATCATAATATTTTAAAAAAGTCTGTGCCCTGTGGTGTTTAATGTGTAGTAACCGCCCATAAAGACGAGAACATGAACAAGATAAGAAAACTTGGAATGTTTGTCTTGGAGCAATGAGAATTGGTCAAGGACTCAAGGGACGTTTTAGCTGTGGGCTATACAAGGGCCCAATAGACGCTTAAAGGCCCTAAAAGCCCATAAAAACGAGAACTTGAACAAGATAAGAAACTTGGAAGGGTCTCTAATCCGAAGCTAGAGGCTCAAACTCACTTTCCACTCCACAAATCCACAATGTCTGTGTCTGCTATCTTTGGCACCGGAATCGTTACTCTCGCCGCTTCATCTCCGGTTCTCCGACAGTTTCAGGCTCCGAAATTGGGAAATGGAGGGATGGTGATAGAGTGTTCGTCGAGGCCACAAAAGAAATCGACGGCTCATCACAGGAAGACGAGGCCGAAGAAGACTCAGCCTTGGGACGTTAAGAGAAAGCCTACCGTTTATGCTCCTCTTCCTCCTCTCCCTGCGGAATGGACTCCGCTCGCTGTTGCATCAGACGACGGCGCTGCTGCTGTTTCTCCTGTCGGAGATTTGGTCTCGGGCGCTGCCTAGTTTACGAGTGTTGTCTTCTGGTCTGGTTGTAATTTAGTTTCAGAACTTTATGTTGCTGTTAATGTGTTTCAGTTTTCTGTTGTTCTTTGTATGGAGTTTGTGTTTGATTGGTGAATGAAAGAGATTTTTAAAAGCTTCAAGAATTAGCTTCTCATCATGGTCATATATATTTGTTACTCTTTGTTTGCATAGAGAGACTTTGGTTCTTTTCCCTGGTTATAGCCTACATGTGGTTGGATGACAACAATTAGCGGTTGCTACTCGGCTTTCGTATATTTGTTCACTCAAATGCTGGCATAGCAATTAGGATGGTTTTTAAAACTGAAGAATTTGGTGGTGATCATATGAGCTGGACTGTCTCATATTCTTGGTAAGAAGACTTGCTTTCTGTTTCGTACAAGCTAGATTGTAAAGGATGTAGCTTTGATCTAAAGAGTATAAGCCCACATTAGTGTCGCAATTTGAGATGTTATTTTTCCTTATGTTGTTTGCAGATGAAGAGGCTCATCTGCTCACCTTTTTTGTGCAACATTTGTTCTAAAACTTCTTGTAGAGTTATAGCCAAGTGTTGCAAAATGGCTTGTCCAAGAGTTCAGCAAAAACAGGGTCCATTCCATTAGAAATGTCTTTCTAGGTACTGGCTGATTGCTCTTATTCTTGAAACTATCTTGTTTTGGGATGCTGTTATTGCTGTTCTATTCCTTTGGGCCAACATTAGACGGAGAGCACATGGAAGACGATCTTATAAATGCCTACGTATTGGTCCAATCCGGCAGCAATCGGGAAATCGATTTCTTACATCTGGCATGAGTCTGTTGAGCGTCAAGTCCCAGATCATAATCAACGGCACTAACTTTATAAGCACGCTTAGTGCGGTCGCTAGATGAGCAAAAAGTCGGGACCAAGCGGTACAGAAGATAAAGCCAAGTGGCTAACAAGACCAACTAAGGTATACTCATGTACACAGAAATGCAAAATGGAGATACCAATACAAAGAGATCAATGAATGAACAGTCCAAAATCAGTGTAAAAACAGAGATATACTAGGTTGATAAAAAAAAAAAAAAAAAAACTGTATATGCCTTGTTGGAGCTACATAACATTTCGATTAATGTTGGTTATCGTCGGAACGAGCTTCACCTGTTCTGCCATTTTCTTGATCCATGAGATAACCGTTAGTTCTTGAAGTTTCATCACTGTTGCTTCACATGAAACATTGCTTGGACTTGCAACATATTTTGCATCCAGGAATGGATTTTTGTTCTCATCAGTCAGGTTCAAACACAAAACTAAAAAACCGGATTTCAGCACTTCGAACCTAACTTCTTCAGTAGTGTTGGTCTTGGGAGCTCGCCATGGGAGGATCTCTCTCTTTCTCCTTTGGTTTACATGTCTCAAGATTGGAAAGTCAAGGTCAACCAAATTTTGTTTAAAATATGTTACCTTGTAAAAGGTTGAACCAGCCGGCCCGGTTTTGTTTGGAAAAGACAGTACGTGGTGTATGTTTGGCTGTTGGATACAAGGTAAAGACAATTATTGAAAACAAGACCACCATTCGTTGATCTATTCGAGTTGAATTATCGAGGTACGTTTTGCCACTCCTCTGACTTGCGTTATTGCTATTCTTGATCTATCTCTGTTCCCAGTCCCCTTTGTTATATTCTCGAATTCGATTAGTTCTGGAATTCAGGGTTACCAGAAATTGGGGGTTATCGCAAAAACAAGCCCTTTCGTGTGTAGACTCTGTAATTGAGAAGAATATACTCCAACAATGTTTCTGTAAATAAAAAACTCTCTGCATTTTTTATTCCCGAACAGGCTTGTGCTTCTGTTCCTCCAAACGATTCACCCTTTTGTTCCTTGATTATGCTCATAGTCATATCCAAACATAATCGGATTCCTTTTTGGTTTGCTCAAAACAGGATATGCTGGGAAGCTCCATAGCTGCACCTTTGGGTTCTCCCAAATGTTTCCGAGTATGTAACATATTCTTGCTTGTATACTTATATTGATCCTTTTATTCTCAAAATGGCTTTCATTTTTCAGGCTGTAACATACACTAATGTGAATTATGTGAGCCTCAACTCCTCGTATCCTGGAGTGATTGGAGGAGCAAGGACATCTCGAAACAATTGGGCAGTATTATGTTCAACAACACAAGCGGAAACCTCTAACAAAGATCCAAAGACATGGGAAGAATGCAGAGAAGCCCTGTCTTGTTTTGATTTCAGTCTGGAGGAGAAAGACAAGATACTAGGAAAAGCATTTGGCCATCTCCATTCCCCTTACTGGACCGAAGAACGAGTGAAAGAAAATCCAAAAGTGGAAGCTTTGGATCAAATTCTGGAGTTCCTTAGAGGCCTCGGTTTATCCGACGATGACCTGCACAAGGTGATGAAGAAATTCCCCGAAGTACTCGGTTGCAGCCTAGAAGAGGAAATGAGACCCAACATTGGGATCTTGGAAAATCAATGGGGGATTACGGGGAAATCACTGCGAAATCTTTTGCTTCGGAATCCTAAAGTTTTGGGATACAATGTGGATTGCAAAGGAGATTGTATAGCTCAATGCACTCGATGTTGGGTTCGGTTTTAGAGTTCTTCATTACTTCTTTGTATCAGTGATACATTACCTACATTTGTGTATCTTATAAGTTTAGAATTGGAGCAAAATATGATTTGTATCTATTCCTTCACCCTCTAGTTTCATCATAGTGACTTGAATAAACAATTATTGATCTGGATTTTGTTTAGAAAAGACAAAAATTTCTTACAAAATAACACTGTTAGTCAATTTCAGTTTCTTTCTTTTTGTTCAGAATATTAGAAAGTTGAAGAGGATCAGGCTTTGTCATTCCCCGATGCTAGTTATATTTGATCTACTTTTAGATGCTCAAAATATTGAGTTTATTGATCTCCAAGGTTGTACAAGGATACAGAGCTTTCCAGACATATGAGTGAGTTACAACATCTCAGAGTTGTACATCTCACAGGTTGCACGGAGATCAAAAGTGTCCAAGGAGCTCTACCAAATATTGAGGAACTACATCTATAAGGGACTAGTATAAGGGAAACTCCTATATTCCAGGTTCTGGAAAACTTGAACATGAAAGATTGTTCTCATTTGCGAAGTCCTGACATGGCTAACTTAGATACTCTCCAAGTTCTACATTTGTCTTGTTGCTCAGAGCTTGAGGAAATTAAGGGTTTTCCAAGAAACTTGAGAAAGCTTTATATTGGTGGCACCCCCATACGAGAAGTGTCACAGCTTCCCAAAAGTCTAGAATTCTTGAATGCGCATGGTTGCAAGTATCTGAAGTCGGTTGGTTTGGACTTTTTTTTACAAGTGACCCTCGAGTTCTTAGCAAGAGCAAAACAACAGGTTTCTATTGTGTTAGGAGTATCCAAAATGTCCTAGGTCTATAAGTTAGGTGCATATGCACATGGAGGACCGGGGACGCTTATAAAATAGAGAGACGATTTCAGTGTTGGGCTCCACGGGAAGCTCCAAAAGTAGAATGGGATCAGGGATTACATACAATATATATCTTCTATGATACCCAAATACATCTCAATATGTGTTCTAATGAAGTCAAATAGGCCCATTAAAAGCCCAGTAAAGTTCCTAATGAGTTTACAAATTTTCGCGTGGCTTCCGGTTTCAGATATTCACCGTCTTCTTGTCCTGCGACCATTTCTTAGGGTTTCATCTCTTCGAATTTGGGATCCTCTCGATCTCCCTACCTATTGATTTCCCTAAAACTGTAAGTTTGTTTACCTTTCGTTCATTTCTTCTGGATTTTAATGTCTTCTCCATTTTACTTCCTTTATTAGATCATTTGCTAAACGGGACTTGTGTGCTTATGTAATAGAATTGGGTTTGTATGCTTACGATAGAATCAGAGTTTATTTATTCGGAAGTATCTCTTTTCTTCCCCTGCTGAGTGCTAATGATGCAAAGCTTGAATCTAATCCATGTATTGGATCAATCTGCAGGAACAAATAATAATTGTGTGCAAGTGCAAAAATGTCGGTCACAGCGGGAGTGAGTGAGGCTGCAATTGCTATAAGGGAAAAGCTACGAGGTGGAATTGGACAGACTAAAGTGAAAAGATATTGGCCTGGTAAAGCTCCTGAGTGGGCCGAGGAACCCGAGGAAGATGAGGATGTTAGGATGCACAAGGTTGATACTTTGGATAGAGCTTTTCCAAAGCATGATGATTCCGGAGTTGCTAGGAAAGATGATCCAAGGCTACGTCGCTTGGCTCAGACTAGAATCGAAAACCGTGAAGAAGTTAGAGCTGATCATCGGCGGATTAGACAAGCTGAGATTATATCTACAGAAGAAGAGGAATTGAGGAATCAAGAAGACGAGGAAGAAGATGAAGATGCCTTGGAAGAAAGAAGAAGAAGAATTAGAGAAAAAAATCTTAAAAGAGCGCAAGAGGAGGCTGCTCTACTTCCTGAAGAAGAGGAAGAAGAAGACCTACAAGATGAAGAAGAGGAGTCCGAGGAGTCCGAGTATGAGACTGATTCAGAAGACGATATGCCTGGTATTACTATGATCAAGCCTGTTTTTGTACCAAAAGCTGAGAGAGATACTGTGGCAGAGCGTGAGCGGCTTGAGGCTGAAGAACTAGCTCTTGAAGAAATGGCTAAGAGAAAACTAGAGATGAGGAAAATAGAGACAAAGCAAATTGTAGTTGAGGAAGTGAGGAAAGATGAAGAGATTCGAAAGAACATGCTATTGGAAGAAGCAAACATTGGGGATGTGGAAACTGATGACGAAATTAATGAAGCTGAGGAGTATGAAGTTTGGAAGACTAGAGAGATTGCTAGGATCAAGAGGGAAAGAGAATCAAGGGAAGCTATGTTGAGAGAGAGGGAGGAAATAGAGAAGTTGAGGAACATGACAGAGCAGGAGAGGAGAGAATGGGAAAGGAAGAATCCGAAATCTTCATCCACCCAACCCAAAAAGAAATGGAATTTCATGCAAAAATACTACCACAAAGGTGCCTTCTTCCAGGCAGATCCTGATGATGAGGCGGGATCTGCTGGAACCGATGGTATATTTCAGCGAGACTTCTCTGCTCCAACTGGAGAAGATAGGCTGGACAAATCCATTCTGCCCAAAGTTATGCAGGTCAAGCATTTTGGTCGCAGTGGAAGAACTAAATGGACTCACCTGGTCAATGAGGATACAACAGATTGGAGTAACCCGTAAGTGTTCTGCTTTCATCGTTTCTGTTCTTACCTTTGGTTAGTCTAGACTTTTGATATGAAAACAACTCTCATATAGGCTTCTGGAATCTGATTTATTCAGTATTTGAGTAGAAAGACTAAGCTAGGAACTGAACTCAATCATTGCATTGAAATCTGAACCAGATTATGTTGTGAGAATCTTATACCTGGCTATTATGTTTATGGAACTGCAGATTTTGAATCGTTTTTGCATAATGAATGATTGTGCAGGTGGACTTCCAACGATCCTCTCCGCGAAAAATACAACAAGAAAATGGCAGGCATGGATGCTCCTATCGCAAAACCAAAGGGGAGCAAGAAGATGAAAGATTGGGAGACCTAAACCGCATCAATATATGATGGAGTTTCAGCCAAAACTGATGCATAGCTGTACCTTGTACTCAAAGACATCTTACTCAGTTATGTCTCTGAACTCGAAAATTGCAGCAGTTAATAACGTTGCTATGTGACTGATTCGACGTTAAGATAAGTGTTTGCATAGAAAGCGTATCATAAATTTCCATTTAGACAATAGTTTCAAATAAACCAAAGCTAAAACCACCCAAGATTCACTTGTTTCCAAAATACCTTCTTATCAAAAGGTTTTTCCTTGATGAAATATTGAATGTTCTCAGTTTCCAATGACTTTTGCTAGTCATTCTCCCTTTTCACCAAACTCGTTTCTTAATAAAAACTACTCCCTCTGTGTCATATATTATGAGGTTTTAGGGAATTTTTTTTTTATCAAATTAGATGAAGTTTTCGATTCTCAATGCACTATTAAATGTATTTTTATTTGAAATGACCTTTTGTATTCTGCAGATTGATTTACAATTGGTTAAAATGTATTTAAATGGATAATCAATGATTTTTTTATTTAGGAAAAACGTAAAATTTAATGAGTTCTTAATCCGTGTGTCAAAACCTTAAACATCATCTAATATGAGACAGACGGAGTATCAAAAATATAAAAATTAAGATGAAATGTTTAGCTAAGGATGTGCCTATTATGTTTAGGTAATTTCAGATGCATTTAAAAAAAGTTAAAACAAACATGAGCCCAGATAACTTGTTGTGTTAAACAGTCTCTCCATTAATCCTAAGATTGATCCAATACTAGGCATAATAATGTTTTGCAGTCAGGAGCATTAATTTCAGCCACTTTCTTCTTGTATTCTATTTGCGTAGAGTGAAGCTATAGATACAAGATATTAACAAGTGTAAGCATGTAGCAATTTGCAGGCAAGAGAAAATTCAATCTTACTTGTCACACTTCTTTCTTTTTCTGCCTATATTTCTTAATTGGGAGACAAGCAGCTTAAGATTTCTCCAAAGAGTAGAGCTCTCGTGCTTCTTTGCACCTCGCACTCTGTTGGACGGAATAGAATCCTTCTTTGCCTCTGGCTCAATGTTGGACAGACCAGAACACTTTTCGGTCATACTTAGACGCTCACTTTCTACCTCCTCGGCAACAGTTGTAATTTCACAAGCATGTGGTGCATCATCGTCAGTTGTTGGAGCCGTTAACACCAGAACACCACATTTTTTCACTGAGCAAGTTGAATCTAAAACCTGATTACTTCCACTCACTACGTGAAAACTAAATTCCAGTTCAAGCATAGTATCTGGATCAATATGTTCAACAGCCTCTGGGTCAACACAGACAAATAAGTGATCCTCTGACACGTTTGGAGCCTTCATCGGATCCCAACACCGAAAAACTCTCTTCCTTCTGCTGAAAGGTCTTTGTTTTCTCCTTAGGGATGTGCATTGAATGCCTAGGCCTCGGGTATTGTCGCATTTCCCCTGAAAGGAGACAATGACCGCCAGAACAAAGCCTGTGAATGTCTTTCTCTGAGAAGGGGATAACTTTACAGTCAAATGATGACCCACACTAAAGGCAAACACGGAAGTTGTATCTGCTTGAACACATATATTGACTGCAGGTGCTTTGATGAGTTCCTGTTTCCAGCAAGGCCAAACCCAAATTAGATCAGAACAAAAGTACATGCATCTTATCAGAGGGAAAGGGAGAGAAATATACCTGTTGCTCTTCTCTGGCCAGCTTTGACACTCTAATCAATTTGCCTAAAATTTCATCAATCACTTTTGAAGGTAGACTAAAACAGTTACTGAATCTGAAGTGCCTAGGAAGTTTCTCTGCATCGAAAGATATGTATTCCAGATACATGCAACCATGTGCATCCAAAATCTCAAGACTTCCGGGAAGCGGTGGCATGAGACGTATGGCAGTACCAGCAACATACAACTCTTTCAAGTTTTTTGGGAGACCCACAATATCTTTAAGCACAGAGCAGCCAGAAAGCTCAAGAACTTGGACAGATTCTAACATACAGATGTTAGGCACCCTATTCAAGCAATGACAATCTTTCATATCCAACCAGCGAAGCTTGCCAAGACCTTCAGTAATTGAAGTTACTCTAACAAGATTTGTCAATTCTGTCATATTGATATGTTCTAAACCTGGGAAGTCTTTTAAAAGATCTAAAAGTTCATTGCAGTTTGGCTTAGTTTGGGTGTACGGGATAAGGTCTACTGGTACCTCTCCTATGCTAGTTCCCGAGAGATGTAATTCCTCAACATTCGGTGGAAGCTCTGGGAATCTTGTGATCCTCTTGCAACCTGTGAGGTTTACAGCTCGAAGATGGTTTTGACTACTCGCTTGAAAGTTCCACAATTTTACACAGCCTCTGAGATCAATGAGCTCAATATTTGGAGAATACGAGTGAATGTTAACACTACCGAGCTGTTCGGAATCACAAAGCCTGATTACCTTCAACATCTTGAGTTTCTGCCCAAGAAAAAGAAAAAAAAAAAAGAGATAACATTACAGAAAACATAAGAGAAAACTAGTTAACATACAAAGATGGATACTAGTCTTTTCCTACCATTCCAACTGAGAGTCTTTGAAGGTGACTCCGAGGCATATCGAGTACCACAAGTTCCTCCGGATTAAAATCATGAGGCAAGGACTCCAAAGGACAGTTCTCCCAGTGGAGGAACCTTAGCTTACAAGGAAGAGAATTAAGACCCTTAGGAAAGTTGAGTTTAGGACCATATAGCTTCAGGAATGAAACTTTAAACATATTCTCGAAGGCATTTGATTTGACATCAAAGATCCAGTTTGATGTGTCCAGAACTATGCCATCAATTTCATCATCGACCTGAAAGAAGAAGGTAAATTACATTTATCAAGTGAGTTGATCTTTAACGAGTACGTTTTCTGTGAATATAGCACAATTTGACATACCAAAAAACTTTCAGGTCCTTCATCTCCTATTTTATATCTGATGATTCCAGGTTCGAACAGTCTGTGGCAGCTTTCAGTCTGGACTGTTTCTAGATTGATGATTTCCCGTATCAGATTATGCATCTGCACTGTGTTATCTGCAACACTCACCAGGAAATTGTCCACAAGAACATCTATTCCATGGCGTGGAAACAATCCACTTCCCTGAAGCATTTGCATCACGTACTCAACATTTTCACCCCTGAAGAAACAAGCAATATCCAGAAGAATGTTCTTCTCGTTCTCACTAAGTGCATTGTATGCGGTCATTAGTACATCTTGAATCTTTTGGGGAGGACGTTTCTTGAGCTCGACAAAAGCAGCCTCCATTTCTGCGGAATCCTTCTTCCGCTTCAGCTCTTGGCCATAAATGACGAGGCATAACGGGTTTCCATTAGCATACTCAATCACTTTCTCTGACAGTTCCATGACATCCGGCTCTGGCATGTGTTTTTCAAATGCGGTTTCTGCAAATAGCCGGAGAGCTTTGCAATTGTTCAAACCCTGGACTTGGTATACTTGATTGATACGACAATAGCGGAACACTCTTCTATCTCTGGATGTAATGATTATCAGACTGGTGGAGCCAAGCCAATCAACACCTCCAAGGAATGACTTAGCGGCTAGAGGATCACAAACGCCATCCAGAACAACAAGGATCTTCTTATCGCCTAATTTTTCCCTCAGTAGTTTAGGTGTGGTAATGGAATTCACACCAAAATCTTGTTTCAGAATTCTACCAAAATTTTCATCAAGAATTTGGTAAAGCCCCTTCTTTTGAAAGGTCTCATCGAAGTCTTGGATAAAGCAAGTAGCATAGTATTCAAGGGACTCAGAGGCGGCTCTAGCAAGGGTCGTCTTTCCTATGCCAGGCATACCGCAGATTCCTAAGCTTCGGACGCCCCATGGTTGGTCCCAAACTATGTTTTCAATCTCCAATAGCCTTGAGTAAACTCCAATTCTTTCAGCAGTAAAGAACCTCTCGTACATGTCTCTTACGACTGAATCCACTAGGGTGGGGTCGACCTCACTCTCACTGCGTACACAAAAAAAAAGATGCATGTGTTAGTAAGTAGTAACTAAGTAAATGTTTGTTGTCCTTAATATCTTGAAAGTATTCTTACCAAACGAGCCCTTCTGGTAAACTTTTGGCGTCCTGCATCTCTTTAGACAACCTTTCCCAACCATCATCATGGTATGGATAAACTCCACAGAACACTGGAACCACCACCATGTGTTCATTGCTAACCCTCTGTTGGGCCAAAACTCCCATCATCGATGCATTGAGTTTTTTCATATCTTCAACGTAGTTATGGCGGTAAATCAGTACCGAAGCACTAGGTTCCTGAATTCCCGTCTTATTATCTGGGTCCCAGGGATTGCAATCCATTAATACAGAGATGCCTACTCGGCGGAAAGCGTCTGATAGAGGGCTGACGAATGAGTACCGCAATACTTGGTCAAAGAGGAGGTAGACGCTGTGACTAGGCTTCTCCACTTCATCCATGACTTAGAACTTGGAGATCAAACAGTAATCTAGTCAGTAAGTCAAAGATGAGACCTTTTTGCAGTATTGGCCCTTGGGTGAACCTGAAATGAGTGAGGGAAATGGTTTAGACAAACAGATCTGAGATAGAAGAAAGCCTGAAGTGGCATCTTCAACCGGTTATGAAAGGAGATTGCAAATATCAAAAGGATCTAAATATAAACTGACACGAAACTGGAAGACAAAAAGAGTTGCAAGAAAAAAACAAGACTTTGGAGTCAATCTAAATTAGGGTTCTTAATAATCACCTTTGTAGAGAAACACACTCTCCGAATAGTGCTTAGCACTAGCCCAAGACCGTATTAA
>OVAF01000401.1:0-42931 GCA_900406245.1 Odontarrhena argentea | reverse complement strand
TTGCAGAGGTAGCAAGTATTGCTGGAGAGCATTCACACAACTGGTATGTTATTTTTTTATTCCCATTGTTATCTGGTTCTCACATCTGACTATATATTGGATTTTTAGGAGTGACGAAGCAGCCATGATTGAACAAATCTCCAAGGATGTGTTGAATAAACTTTTTACACCATCGGATGATTTTGCTAACTATGTTGGGATTGAAGCTCATATAAAGGCAATTATGGATTCAAAGTTGTGCTTTAAATCCAAGGAAGCTAGAATGGTAGGCATTGTGGGAACTTCAGGGATTGGTAAGACTACTATAGCTAGAGCTCTATACAATCGTCTCTCTAGCCAATTCCCCCATCATGTTTTCGGACACGACTATAAGAGACCCATCCAGGACAGAAAGACAGCGGACTATAGCGTGAAACTGAGTTGGGCGAACAAATTTCTATCAGATATCTTATGTCATAAGGACATGAAGATAGATAGTTTAGATGATGTGAAAAAAAGGCTAGAGCACGGGAAAGTTCTTATCGTTCTTGATGATGTCGATGAACTAGAGCTACTACAGACTTTGGTGGGACAAACCGAATGGTTTGGAAGTGGAAGCAGGATCGTCGTGGTCACTCAAGATCGGGCAATTCTCAAGTCTCATAACATCGACGTTATTTATGAGGTGGAGTTACCATCTAAAGATCTGGCTCTTGAGATGTTTTGTCGATCTGCTTTTAGAGGAGACTCTCCACCTGATGGTTTCAGGGATCTCGCCGTTGAGGTGACGAAGCTTGCTGGTTATCTTCCTTTGGGTGTCACCGTCTTGGGTTCTTCTTTTTTAGGCGAGAGGAAGAAGGAGGAGTGGATAGAGATGATGCCTAGGCTTCGAGATGGACTTGATGGTAAAATTGAGAGAACGCTTAAAGTTAGCTACGACGGGTTAGATCCCAGAGACCAAGATATATTCCTCCATATTGCGTGTTTATTCAACGGTGAGGAAGTCAATCACATCAAAAACATGCTCGGAAATGATGCGCTTCGAATTCTAGCTGAGAGGTCCCTCATAAGAATAATAATAAGACCATCATGTGATTGGGTTGGTGTTTCCGAAGTTGTTGAGATGCACGGTCTGCTCGAGAAGTTCGGTAGAGAAATTGTTCGGGCAAAGTCCATAGACAATCCTGAAAAACGTCGATTTTTGATGGATGCTAAAGATATTTGTGATGTGTTTACGGATCATGATACCGTAAGTTTCTTGCATGTGCTCTACATTAATTTAAGTAGGTCATTTGGTGTCTGATAAATAGTCCGTGATTGATAGAATAATAAGTTTTTTTTTTTGGATTGTTCTTTTAGGGTAAAGAAAATGTGGTAGGCATACATTTCAACACATGGACAATCAGCAAGACCATAGATGAAAAAGCATTTGTAGGGATGCGTAATCTCCGATTTTTGAAAGTTTACAACACGGAATATGGCCGGGAGAGTATACTTTTTCCTCAGGGCGTCATTTTTTTACCCCCTAAACTGAGATTGCTACATTGGCATCGATATCCAGCGAAATCTCTACCTTGTAACTTCAATGGGGAATACCTAGTTGAACTCAATATGGAGAGCAGTACGCTTGAAAAGCTGTGGGAAGGAACTAAGGTACCTACTTTTTACCCAGTTAGATTATTGAATCTGTTTAATCAAATATGTCTTGAACGTGTGTATTATCTTTTGTTCCTCTATTTTGTTTTCAGCCACTTCAGAACCTCAAGAAGATGATCTTACGTGGATCCGAATATTTAAAAGAAATTCCAGATCTTTCTAATGCCACAAGTCTCGAGATACTGGATCTTTTCTATTGCATATCTCTCGTGGAATTGCCTTCTTCAATTCGGAATCTCATAAAACTGAAAGAATTAAGAATGTTACACTGTTCAAATCTCAAGGTTCTTCCAACTGACGTTAACTTGGAATCTCTTGATTTCCTCGATCTGATGAGTTGTGAGAGTTTAAAAAGTTTTCCTCAGATTTCAAGAAACATTGCAAGGCTTTATCTTAGTGAAACCGCAATAAAGGATTGTTTATGGATTGAGAACTTGTCCGGGCTCGCTGAACTTGTTTGGAATGGTTGTCCTCTAAGATGTATGCCTTCTAAATTTCACACAGAACATCTCGTTATACTTAAAATGAGATATAGCAAGCTTAAGAAACTATGGGATGGAGTCCAGGTAATGTTTTTGTTAACTTCATTGCTTAATAATGTTTTATTATGTTATTAATAATAATGCACTTGGTGCTACTTCATCCTTTTGTTAATTTATAGACGATTTTCCCCCTACTTTGCTTTCAGCCGCTTCAAAGCCTCAAGAAGATGAAGTTAAATTGGTCCAAACGTTTAAAAGAAATCCCAGATCTTTCTAATGCCACAAATCTCGAGATACTAGATCTTTCTGGGTGCACATCTTTGGTGGCACTGCCTTCTTCAATACAAAATCTCAAGAAACTCATAGCATTACGTATGGATAATTGCTTAAACCTCAAGTTTCTTCCAGTTGACGTCAACTTGGAGTCTCTTAATTCCCTTAGGTTGAAGAAATGCTCAAGGTTGCAAACTTTTCCTCGGATTTCAAGAAACATTTCAAGGCTTTATCTAGATGGCACTGCAATGACAAAAAATGATGGTTTATGGTTTAAGAATTTCTCAAGGCTCACTAAACTTGAGTGGGGATATTGTCCTCTGAGATATGTGCCTTCTGGCTTTCTCCCAGGATATCTTGTTAAATTAGTAATGAGAGATAGCAAGCTTGAGAAACTATGGGAAGGAGACCAGGTAATATTTCGCTAATTCATTCGTTTGTGAAGAGTACTTTCAAATTCATATATTTTACATTTAGAAAAATCTAAGTACCATTTTCATTCAACACAATCATAATTATTGAAAACAAAAATTAAATAAATTTATAAACGTTATTCAATATTTAAAAGGGAGAATTCCAAAAATAACACATTTTCAAAAAAAATTATTTAAAGAGATATCAATTTAACCTACTTTAACCCTTATAAACTAAAACCTAAATAGATTAGTTACCCCAAACCCAAAAAAAACATAAAGTATGCATCCTTAAAAATCATTTCTTGTATTTTTTATCTTTCAAAAATTTATATATGAAAAGTTATATTTAGAAAAAATAGTATTTTAGAAACTTTTTTTTCAAAGTGTTCAAGAGTATTTCTCTATTTTATTTTATTTTATTTAAAACTTTATTTTCAATATATACATTATTTTCATATTTAGGAGATTCCTTTGTGGCAAAAGATTTTTGGATATCCTATGATAATGCAGAATATCTCAGAATATCTATCTAATAAAAATTTCTCATTGTATTCTTTAGTAATTTGGGCATTTTATATAACGAGTATTTAGATATGTTTACGGTAATGTTGATTCCTTTTATTAAAAGCAGGTTTTCTGGGTTGCATTTAACGTTTTATTGTCCTTTCAAAAATTGAGCAAATATCCTTTGATGCTTCATATTTCCCTTCAAAATTATATACCTTCTACGTAACTCTAATGACCAATGTTTCTCTTCTTTTATTTTCGTTAGCTTGAAATACATTTGCATATCTAAACTTTTTATTTTCTTCAAAGAACATTATCAACATAGGCATTTTCTTTCTTATAGTGATTCATAGAGCTCAATTCAAACTTTTGTGTATTAGAGTGATGATGGATCGGAAAGCTGAACAAAGTCGAATGTCATATATTTTTTATCCAAAAGCATTTTATTTAAGTAATTGTAAATAATTTGGTTAACTAAGGCTAAGCAAGTGTTTATCTTTGGAACAATTTCCATTTTTTTTTTGTATTGTTGAGAATTGAGCTTATTTTTACCTGTATGATATTTCTACTTTTAATTAATCTGATTACTCATTTCTTTGTCATGTGATGTGAATCATGTTATCCAAACTATTGAGAATATCTACCTTTTTCTGCAATAACAATGGTTCTGTTTTTACAGCCGCTTGAAAATCTCGAATATATGGATTTGTCGAGAAGCAAAAGCCTCACAGAAATTCCAAATCTTTCAAAGGCCACCAATCTCCGGGAGTTGTATCTCAACTATTGCACAGGTTTGGTCGCGCTTCCTCCATCAATTCAATATCTCGATAAACTGGAGGTTTTGGAGATGATAGGATGCACAAGTCTCGAGGTTCTTCCAACCAACATCATCAACTTGGTGTCTCTCAATTGGCTCAATCTCCGTGGATGCTCACGGTTGACAAGTATTCCTAAGATTTCAACCAGCATCAAAATTCTCCGCCTAGACTACACTGCGATTGAAGAAGTTCCTTGGATTGAGAATATCGCTGGGTTGATACAAATTTCCATATCAGGTTGTAAGAGGTTAAGGAAAATCCCGGCAACTTTTACGAACTTGGGACATTTTTGGCATAGGTGGACTTTTAGAGACGTTAGTATTGAATATTACACCGAGACACTGACAGACGTTTCCTGTTCAACTACTGAGTTCTTATTGGCTCGAGACGCACAAGAATACATCCGAAAATTAGATTTCATATATGGGGTCATACCTGGTGATCAAGTGCCAACGTATTTCACGCATCGAGATCGTGGAGCTTCCTTAAGTGTCCCTTTACCTGAAACTGAAAGCTCTCTTTCTACAAAAAAATTGGCATTCGCGGCTTGCATCAATCTTGACCTTCCGATTCGGAATGACTATATAACCATCTTTGTCCACTGGAAACTCGGGGGAGTGAAGGGTATCTGTAGAATTATCCGTGGCACAGACTATGATAATTTGGATCATCAGTTGGTGTTTCATTTTGATTTCGAAAACAGAGAGGAAGTCGATGATCCTCCATCTCAATTCGACTGCAACAATCTGGAGTTTGAGTTTGAAGCCCATAGAGGACCTCATTATAATTTATGTGGCTGCTACACCTTTGAGGGCACTAGCAACAAAAAAACTTGTACCATTCCGCCCTGTAACATAGAAGAATGCGGTATACGAGTCTTGAGTGTCTCTCCATCTCTGTATGAGGAAAACCAACAGGATGGAAAAGGCGATTCAGAGAGGGAGAGCTTTAAAACATTGTACACTGATGAAGAAAGTTATACAGAGAGTATGAGTGAGAGAAGCAGCTATGCACCAGAGTACAACGAACGAGATGGAGAAAGTGATACTGAGAGTGAGAGAAGCAATGAAATGGAGGACAGCGAAAAGTCTAGAGAGGAAATTGATGCAGAGAGTGGGGGAAGCAAGCAGCAATTGCAGGTAAGCTTTGGGAATCGATGCAAGAGTAATGCTGTCTCTAAATTCTCTATTTCAGAAGAAATATATTTCTTTTTTCATTAGTAAATTCTCTTGTTTGATGCAGATGGCAGTTATAACATCTCAAGAACCTTCTAACCTACCCAGCGGCCAGTTTCCTGCTGCGGTACCGGCTCCAAATCTGGAGCTTTCGTTAGGTCTTAGTAGAGTTTCGAGACATTTCCATGGAGATGAAACAGCACTGAATCATTCACTTCCTACTTCTTATCCATTTCTTGAGGCAGAATCTTTGTATTTTGATCCCATGATAGCAGAACATGATGACACAGAGACAATTTCTCCACAGCTTATAAACTTTTTCAGGTGACTCCAAAACTTACATATCTATATTATTCTTTCTACTTCAACTATATATAGTGGTAATGACAGAAAAGACGGTTTCTTTGTATCTCGGGATGCTATTTATACAAAAACTCTAGAGAAGAAGCTGATGCAGAGTGTGGGGGAAGCAAGCAGCAATTGCAGGTAAAGCTTTAATGAGGGAATAGATCCAACATATAAATTATAGATGTTATCTCTCGATTCTCTTTTCTACGATCAACTTAAACACAGAAACATTTTTTATTACAATATATTCACTTGTTGATTTATGATGACACAGACGACAGTTGTAACTCTTTGCGGCCAAACTGCAGTGGACACAGGATTGATGGCTCCGAATTTGGAGTTTTCCTTACGGCTGTGTGGAGCTTCTGAATCTTCTGATCATGTATCTTTTAGAGGAAAGGTGTCCTCGCCATCCATTTCTATGGATGCTAATGAAATAGAGAACAACCTACCAAATGGTGAAAGTGATGCAGCGAGTGAGAGAAGCAAGAAAAGAAAGAAGGTAATCTTTGGGAATAGATCCAAGAGTAATGCTGTAGAGATATCATTTATCATGTAGTAGAAGACTCAGTTATTGATCTATGATGATGCAGATGACAGTTATATCATCTCAAGAACCTTCCAGTCCACCATGTGGCCAAACTGTGGAGACAGGAATACAATATTCAAGCAAATTCCCATCTCTAGATGCTAATGATAAAAGCTCTGAAACTGAGGGTGGGAGAAGCAAGAAGCGAATGCAGGTTAGCATTGGAATGAATGATGAATCCAACATATCATTTATAAATGCTATCTCTTGAGTCTCTTTGTCAGGATCAACATGAAAACGGAAACATTTTTTTAAACTGTAATATATTCACTTGTTGATTTATTATTATGCAGATGACAGTTGTAACATCTCAAGAACCTTCCAACCAACCGGGTAGCCAAAGTCTAGCTCCGAAGTTGGACCTTTCGTCAGGTCTGTGTGGAGCTTCAAGCAGCTTACCTGGAGATAGAACATCGCTGAATCCATGTCTTGAGAAAGAAGCTTTGGATGATGATCTCATGATAACAGAACAACTAGACACAGAGGAGAAACCTAGTGTGAAACCTTCATTCACTTCATGGTTTCCAAATATTTTCAGGTGGCTCGAAAATCTTACATATCTATTTTATCTGATTTAAAAATCAATGAGGATCATCAGTGACTATAATGATAGTGATGATAGAGTATTTCATAGACTCTTACGCTAATCAGTTTTGTTTCATGCAGATTTTGGAAATAGCCTATTGTCAAAACTCAAAAGTCTCCAACTTATTCTGCTGTCAAACTGGTCACCACAGCTAAATCTGAACGCCCATGGCGAGATTCTACTCCACTCAATAAACCATTGTCGTTTATATTTAACAGCTGAACTTTTATACAATGTTCATCTTCCTATGTAAGGATATATGTATTGTCCTTTCGTTTTCAGTAATCAGTATATATGGTACATTCATGCATTTGTGCTTATATAATAATTTTTTTTCTTTTTTTTATCAACCACACTTTAATAAATTAAAAGAAGACTCTCATATTGGTCAACCAATTTGGTGGAAAATGATTTACAAATTTAAATTCTTAAAATCTACTTCATGTTAATCATATCAAACAGTCAACATGGGAATTCGCGGTACGACGAATGTGAGAGATGAAAAAGCTTGGAACCGATCCCGTAATTTTTCAAACTCGTCCAAAAGAATATCAAAGGCGGCCGGTCATTCTTTTGGTTGGTGGATTATTTTCACTAGCTCCAAACAGTTCGTATAAAAGCTGTTGCATGATATATCGCACTCGAATTCAGCATGTAGTGCATATAAACTTCTTCTAATATCACTACCCCCCAAGGAGTAGGATCCGGTCATCAGAGTAACATACCCAACCTTACCCGAACTAACATTCGAGCCTATCCATAAACAATCTACCTTATAGTGTATATATGGTAACTGCAACCCTAAATTTAAGCTCACCACTTCAGGTAGAGTCATTATTACTTTGGCCTTCTTCCATGCCAAACACTCACTTTTCGCAAGTTCAAACACTCACTTTTCGCAAGTTTGAAAGTTTCGCCAGGATCAAAATCAATTTCTTGAGATACTTTTTTGTTCCTTGATTTCCAAATAAACCACAATATCCACGGGAACCATTGTTCCGCATCAGACAATCACATATTTTCAACTTGTTGGTGCACTGGCATCCGCCAGAATAAATGATCCATATTACCATATATTAACTCACTCTGAACCATTTTAAAGTTGTGGAAATTTTCGCCAGCCTCCGGATCTGTAATGCATTGGGGCATTCAAATAGAGCATGGTTTATATTTTCCTCTTCAAGGCCACAACGTTTACATGTAATGTTGACCTTAATTCCTCGACTATATATGTAATCGAGAAAAAACAGCCAAAGAGCATTAAAGAGTAGCCAGGTAAATGCTTAATTTGTATCGAGCATTGAAGAGTCCAAGCATTCGCTTTAACGGCATTATGCTAAGTTGATATGGATTTGTATAATTTGAAGTATCAGTATAATTTGTATTTTGAACTTTGAAGTATCAGTATAATGACTTATAAGTTGGATATATATAACTAAGAAAAGTAAGGATATATTTCGCCACCGTGAGTACAAATTAAGATTCATATGATTATATATATAGAAAATTTAGAAGTAAAAATGACCAAGGACAAATGTGTGAAATGTTTCATTTACCTGTTTATTACTACATATGTTTCAAGANGAAGCCAAATGAGCAATTTCTTTGAAATACTTCTGCTCTGACCGTGACATTCTTTTCTGAAACATTGTCCATTCCAGTTTACATCTCTCTCTTACCTGACCAAAACATATAAATCAAAATAAGTAGTTAACATTACACTCGGTCTAAACCTGTAGAGAATAGTTATGATTACCCCTTGGAACGCGGTTTTTCCCTCCTGCTCGGTTCCCTGATCAATGTATCAAAATATTATCTCATGGATGAAGATTAATTATTGAAGTTGAGTTTAGAAGATCAGTAAGTTTTAATTGATCACCTGGCCTGCTAACGAAGGAATCTTTTGATGAATGATCCACTGAGAATCCACAACACCAATCTTCTCATATGCAGGCTGTACCATGACATAAAAAAAAAAGTTATATTACTTAGTTTCCAGATTTGTTTTTGGTGAAACTATACGCCTTTGTAACGTGAAATTCTTAACCTCAACACATTTTCTTAGCGCAAAGTCAAGACCCCAACCGTGAACCAAGTCATTCTGAATCATATGCCACACGCAGCGCCATGCTTCTCTTGAGAAAACTGGAGCCATAATCTCTATAAACCTATAACAAGAAACCGCATAAACAGTATGAGATCAAGAAAGTTAAGATAATTACTATGTATGAATGGAGATCCAAACCCTGCACAGGGAGGTAAGTGAGGGTCTTTGCAGCGCCCTGGTTTCTCTTTAACTTCTCTGGTTCAAGAATTTTGGCAATAACACAACTGTTTTTAGTTACTCTGTTTCAACCTTGGAATGGACCTTTTTATAAGAGTTAAAATTTTGCTTTTTACTTGTGAACTTCGATTCCGGGTATTCTTTTCGTTATTTTCCATGTGATGGGTTTCTTTGATTCCACAGCGGGTTGCGATATTTCTAAACCGTGCTTCTTTACAAGCTTGATGTACCTGCATGATGAGCAAACTTTCTTAACATTGTTACAAAACTTCTCGGAGATAATATAATCGAAAGAAGAAGATACTTACTCTTCAGCATCGAAGTTTTCAACGCCAAGATCTTCGTCCCAAATGAATATATAATCATACGGTGCTACGATATCAGGATGCAGAAACCTTTTAGCATACCACCTTTAATGGAAACATATGACAGAGAGATTTTCAAAAGGCTTGAAAGCTTGGGATAAATGGAAATGAGAGAGGTCAGAGGAAATGTTTAACTACCATTTGGTTTGCTTAGGGACACTTACGTGTATCGCCCGTTTAGACCATTCATATTGATCATATTCCGAGGTTCTTCCATCGTAATGAAACAGAACAATAGTAAAGCTATCTGAGAACTGTTGAGTGACTAAATGATTTTAGCTATCTTATGCTTCAAGACTTGAAGAAAACGGGAAGAGAGAAACATACCTTCTTGACGCAAGCATCTATGTTTTTCCTCTGTTCATAAGAAACGGTAAAAGCTACAAGATACTTAGGCTTCACGGCTGGTAAATCCTAAGGAAATAAATAAAAAAAACACATGATTCAGTCAACTCAAAATAATACATGTATAAAGATTATCACAAAAGCCATATAGAGTTATATACATCTTTAGGCAATCCCCACAATCTTCGTAAGTAGAAATCTGATTCGGCTGCAACAAAACTTGGAGGCAACATCTCCGCGCCTCGAGGATTGGATGGAACCCAAATCTGCACAATCCAACAGATCTTGTAACTTATCCACAAAGATGTGTCATGATAAAAGAGGAAGAAACAACAAGCATGCCTTATGAAGTGCTGCATCACTTGAATTAAGCTCTTTTGTTGGACTCCTCTTTGATGATTTCTCCTGTTTCACCTCTTCTACATAAACAGTATTAACAGAAGGAAGTATGCTTGATGGAAAATTCATCTGAAAAAAAAATAGCAACCAAAAAAAAAAAAATGACATCTTTATAAATCACACCAAAATATTTATAATTCTGAAAGAAATTAAATTAAAGGCTTACCTTAGTCAGTGACAATGAAGGGAAAGAAATTCCTAATAAGAATCCGATTACTATTCCTCCCAAAGTTGCTATTATGAACAACATTCCCTCATTCTGTTTTTTACTAACCGAACTGCAAAAACAGAGGAAAATGGATCATTTGAATCATCTATCATCCAAAAGGATAGTGTCTGGTTAAAGTCACAAACCAGCGTATTGTGTTATCTGTTCGGTTTGCCATGTCGTGTAATCGATTAAGATGACCAGGAAGCAATTACATTCAATGGAGGTTCCACTCTCCTAGATTTATATTATCTGCATCACGTCAATATGAATAAGAACAAGTAAACAAAAACATAAATATTCTGTTAATCAAAGTCATACAAAAACATATAAAGTCTAGACATTTAAATTGGTTGATTGCAACTGAAATCCAACAAAATGAATGATTTCATAAATATAACAACTTGGAGCTTCCTCTATAACAAATTACGTATCCGTAATAAACGACAAAAAGATAAATTCACAAGTTATGATAAACTTAGGAGAAAAAAACAAGGAGACAAAACTTGAACAGACAGTAATTTCTGGATTCAGACAAAAGAAAGGGTTTAACAAGATAAAAAAAACCGACAAGACACGTTAAACTAGAAAAGTAAAACATATAAAGAAAAATTCAAACACGTAAAATAGGCTTGTCTTTTCTCTTTTGTAGTTGGATCATTTTTCCAGCAACAAACAAAGATCGATGAGATGGGAAAGAAATGAAAAAAATTATGCGATGAAGCTATTAAATTTACCTAAAACGGAAGAAATGAAAAAGCTAGAAAGTGGTCTTCTTCAAAAAACTTGTCTTGTGAAAATGGTTGCCTTTTATTGTCTGACCTCTCTCAGTCCAAATATATATGCGTGTTGATTTAATAAAAACGAAGACAAAAAGCAGAGTTCGTGTTGGTGTAGAGAAAAGGTGTAATCAGGTGTGACGCGATGCACCAGGGGGAGAGGAGGAGTTGACTTTTAAGAGGCTCGTGGAACAAGTATGACTCTCACGAAACAAGCCAGCGCTTGATTATACACGTGGTGGTGTATGAGTGGTGTTAATTAAGTGGAATTCAATTACACGTTTCGTGAATGACATCACTCTCTTTTATAGGTGAAGTGGAAACGACGAAAGCATATGGTAATGTTACAGCAAGTGATTGTCCGATTCGGTAACTAATTATCGTTTTGAGAAAGTGGTTAACATTTTTATGAACCGATAAGATTTAAGATTTAGTCACAAATCAGAATTATGATCAATTGGTATAAGACTTAATGTAAAACAACATGTTTTAACCACTTATGTGAATCATCAGTTCTACGAATCCAATTAAATCTTACGGGTAATACATATATGCTATCAGTCTATAACTTTGGTTTCGTATCTAACAATTCACAAAAATTTACCAAACAATGTTTCCACTTCATTGCTATACAAATATATACTATTAGAATATTCAAACAAAATATGAGAGGTTGTTACGATTTCATTTTCATGAGCTAATTTTCATAGAAAAATGACAAAATAACAAAGTCATTACCAACATAAGCATTAAAATGTAAAGATATGATATAATCTTGTTCATCCCATTACTCAAGGTAGGGATAGATAAAATATCGGTTAAATGGATCTTATTCGATATTCGCTTTGATTTGATCCGAAAAATGCAAATACTACGATTTGGACAAAACAAAGAGTAAACCATCCATATATGTGTAAAACAAACCAAATACAAATATCATTTTTAAAAATGTCAAGTATTCCGTATTCGATTCGATCTCTTATCTATAGATATATACGTATGGTAAATATGTATACATATATCAATAATGTTTTTTTTTTTGGTCAACCAATCAATAATGTTTTTGTTTGTAAAAATATGAGTTTATGTTAAAGAAATATATGAATGGTTAGGCGTGTTGTATTGTATATTTTTAAAATTTTGTTTGTGTTCATACAGATCGGATCGGATTCGATATTCACAGATATCAAAATGAAGATTTTGGGCCGAATCTAATCGGATATTAAAAGCTTTTTGGATGGGACCGGATCACAAAATTCATTATCCGTATGTAATTGTATTTCTGGTACCTATTTCGGTTCTTGTTCTTCCGGTATAGGATTTTAGGACTTGTTCGGATATTTCGTCGGTTCCAGATCGGGTTTGGTTCAGTTTTTCGGTTCTAGCTCTTCTGTTCAGGCCTAATTATAAATGTATGGGTCACAAACAAAAAACTAGAAAAAACAAAATTTGAAAAAAAATTAGAATTCTTGATACGTTACTTTGGCTATTTTTTTAAAAAATAAAATTTAGGTTATTCCAGCAACACTATATTTTATTTTTTTCGACCAAACATTAAAATTAAATCAGAAATAAAGAATTTGCGTTCACGAAGGTGGAGACCGGTTTACAAAAGAAAATTCAAAAAAACGTTCTCATGCGCCACGAGTCAATCTATCCGCCTGTCGCAGCAACACTATACAGCAACACTATATTTATATATTTGTGTTTAGAACTATAAAATTAAAATAGNGGGTATTAACAAAAAAAAAAAAAAAAAAAAAAAAGAAAGATAGTGGGGGTAAAAAATAGCTTAATTATGGAATATGCACTTTAAATTTCTACAAGGACCTACTAGAATGACATCCCAAAGTTGCAAAACCAGAGGCTTAATAATGTCAAGGTAGTAACTAGGTTTCAAATGATTGTGTTATGGGTTTGAAAAGACTAAGACTATTATGTTTGAGAACTAGCAATGGAGTGGAAATATCACTCTCTGTTGACTGAAATTAACACATGTATCTGTAGATTCAAATGAAATATGACATGAAGCTCCAGTTCAATTTCATGAGCTAATTTAGTAGAAATGAAAAAAAGGCGATTCTCAATAGCTTTATTTGTGCCAACATTTCAAGAGCATCTTGGCCTGATTAATTATCAGTTTTTAACCTATCTGGTACATGGAAATCTAAGGGGATGAGGAGGATCTGAATACATACCACCCTTGATTTGATTAAAAACCCAACGGTTTGCCGTTTCAGTGAAATGCACGCCGTCCCAACTAATCCTAGACGACACATCGTTACAAGACTTGGCAAGCACAATCTCTTTCCCTTTCACCATAACTTTAGCTCCACATTTGATAAGCTTGTTGAAGTTATACTTCCCACCATGTCCACAACAAGCCACCAAAGGATGTTTAAAACCTAGTTAAAACATAGAAAATAAACCATGAGAACATGTCTAAACCGAGCCTGAGCCCACCTATGGTTTGGTATAAACAGTTTGTAAGTACCGAGTTTGTTGGCTTGAGTGATGAGAGCAAGCTTGATAGAGTAGATATCAACATAAGTGATGGTAGCTTCAGAAAGCTCTCTTCTTAATAGAACCACTCTTTTTTTTAGCTCGGAGTTGAAATACCGAGCAATCTCATTATGCGGAATTGCACAACCGTGATTGTCGATTTGAGAAGATGGCACTGGCCACCGGTCTAAAACATAGAGTAAACAACCAAGTGGAGCTGTGTTGTGTATCCAAAATCTTCGTCCTCCTTTCTTATACACAGTCTAAACGAAAATTTTGAAAAGGCGGTTAATTGACCGTGTTCTGTATCTTCTGTAGAATAGAAACAACTATATTTCACTTACACGAACGGCATTGGAGTACTGATTGAGAACATCTGGAATGTAAGCCTTGATCTGATCAGTAGTCATATTGAGTTTTAATCCTGCGGTGAGATCGTTCTGACCGATGTCGAATGTGTACAATGCTCGGGAGAAATACTCTAATCTCGGAAGTAATTGCTTAAACACTCCCCCTATTTCCAACTCAAGATATGAAAATCAAATCACAAAATGTTCCCATACATTGTTTATTTTATAAAAGACTGGAGTACCTCGATTGCGAATGAGTTGTGATCGGGTGAAGAAATCGGAGAATTGAACCAACTGGACGTCGAGGGAGATCGGACTAACACCACTCTGAGAAATGGTGGTGTTAGGTGGCCGGACGGTGGATCCAGCAGTGGCGAAATTGGCACCATGGCTGAAGTTTGAACCAATGGAGTCTAAGAAAGCATTTAGGTATGGTAACCTTAATTCCTCCGCTGATTAATGGGTCAACAGAAAAATATCAGTAAATGATTATCATTGGAAATTGAGGAATGTAATGAATATATGGAAGCACCTATGAAGTCAATGATGAGTCGACCATCTGAGAAACGACCGGAAGGGGAATGGAAGAAGGTTTGACCATTAGGGTAAGGAGCTTGTCCGAAGGCGGCGGAAAGGCCGCCTGTGTCGGAATTTGAGTCGCCGAAGTTAAAGATCGCCGGGAAACTGCAAGGAGAGCAAACTCCAGGATATGTGAGAGATGATGCTATTAGGACGAACTCAATCAGTAACAGTTGGTTCTGCATAACTTTGTTTTTTTTTAATTTCTTCTTCCGGTAATATTAAGTTATTAACAAACATAGAAGTAGGTTTATAAAAATCTGTATAATATCTTAATTCCGACGATATTTGAAAATTTGAATTTGCATCTCCGCCTAAAGGGGATAATATATAGTGTTTTATGAAGTTATATAGTCACTGTTTCCGCTAATCCGACAAAACTCATTTGACATTAATTCTTTAATTTTGTTAAAATGGTTGAATACCTAAATGATTATGCTTACAAATCATCAAACTGGAATCGGAGAAACTATCTATTGACTATATAGACAAAAAACAAAACAGAAAGATGTGCCAAATGAAAAATCAAATTTGGGTCATGCAAGAGACAGTGCAGAGGCACAAAGCGAATCCACGGAGAAACTAGACATATGGGTCATGCAAGAGACAGTGCAGAGGCACAAAGCGAATCCACGGAGAAACTAGACGAGGAATGCTATAGGAACTTCTTTAGTCGAAGAAAACACACTCGGAACTGTGACACTATAAGAACCAGTCTTTTTCCTGACAATTGACAACCCCAACCCCATATTCTTTGCACATGAAGGGATTGTTTGGGTTCCAGTGGCCAAGTATCAGCAATGTATATATCCCAATTCCAACACTAGTTTTATAGACCAGTTGATATTTTCATGGGTGTAATCAGATGTGATCCTGCATCATTGTTTACCAGAATCAATAATAGGCATATATATCCCCATATATAACAACATCTGAACTTTACCTAATGTAGACCCTGGCTATTCCATAGAGATCATTCACGTACCTGAGGCTTTTTGCTAATTTGATGTTGGGGTAACTCATGCATTCATTACGATAAGCATAAAGTAGCACATCTCAAATTTTGTCTCAAACCAACCAAGCACAAGGATTCCATACGGATCAACATATCAAAACGAGAGCACTTTAGGAACATAGTCGACTCTTTGAGTTTAGGGCCCAAAACAGAGAGAGACACATCTTCTTGAGCTATCCAAAATACATTGAAGAAAACAGACCATCCACCGTAACCTTAACTTCGCACTTGACGAGAGATCCAAAAGCAGAGAAACCTTCCCCTTCTTTAACTGCAATAAAGAAGTGAAGAGACATCAACTTAACTTTGCAGAGATGACACCGAAAAAGTTCAATCGAACAACGAAGAGATGCATACATACCCTTTGGAGACAGATTCTAGTGAAAGCCACCAGCTCTGGGGCGGTCATATGGAGCACGGCTGTGCCTCTCACCTCCTGGACCTCCACGGCTGCCACCATCCCGGCTACGTCCTCCAGAACGTTCTCCACTGCGATCAGGTCCATAGCGACTACCTCCGCCATCCCTACTGTACTTCTCATCCTTTACAGCATACCTATCATCCTTTCCGCTGTACCTATCATCTTTTGAGCTGTACCTATCATCCTTACCACCATACCTATCATCCTTTGAGCTGTACCTATCGTCCTTCCCACCAAACCTATCTTCCCTCGAGCTGTACCTACCCCCACCATCTCTACTACTTTCAGAAGGACACTCCCTTGCAAAATGTCCAGGCTTGCCACATTTAAAGCAGTCTCCACCACCTGAACCTCGTCCACCAGAGGGACGGCTACGGTCACGGTCGTATCCGCGATCACGATTGCGATCACCATCATGATCTCTGCCTGCCCCACCTTGTGGCTGGGCTTTATCAACTGTTATAGTTCTCCCATCTAGATCCATCCCATTCATTGCCGCAATAGCTTCATCCATAGCCTTCTTCTCATCAAAAGTGATGAATCCAAAACCACGGGAACGGCCAGAAAACTTGTCAAGAACCACCTATATCAAAGATAAGGGTATCTCTCAAGATTGTTGTGGAAACAATAATAAGGTAGACAGGAGGATAAGGTAAACAGATTAGCAAAGAGCACGCATATGAACAAAGTACAGTAATTTCTCAACGAGAAGCAAGCTAGACATGATATAAAATTCAAAATACTAGAGAGAAAGCACTATAACCAGATTTAAAAAGAGCACGCAAATGAATTAATTAGTAAACACATCCCAGCAATCAAAGCAGACCACCACTAAAAACAAGAGAGAAAACTACCTTGGCCTCAAGGAGGTGACCATATTTCTCAAATGCATCTCTGAGACCGCGATCAGACGTTGACCAGGCCAGCCCACCAATGAAACAGCGGTACTCCGGCTCTTCAGACATTCTCCAAAACAACTGCCAGATTTCGTTTGGTAGAAGATAAATATGATTCCCATAAAATCCAATAAACGCATAATAGTTTCTTTTTAGGACCTTAACATAGAAAGTTCTGCCTAGAGATGTAGATAGCGATTCATATCAACAGCGGGAACCAAATCTGAACTTGTTCTCTAATACGCACAGTTGTGCACTTAAGACAGGTATCCATGAAGCTAATTTCAGTTGGTAGCTACTATCAAACAATATAGTTCGAAATCATAATTTCGCGAAATCTGGGTAAACCTTTCACATCTCGAATCAGAATCGGTAGACTAAAACGACAAAGCATACAAGCAAGTCAGCAGTTGAGTATAAACAAGGAAGAATAATGAAAAATCGTACCAGAGAGAGATCGGAGAAGATGAGATCGGCTCGTGATTCGCGACAGAACCCTAATTTCTTAAAAGAGGAGAGACTTTTAGCAAACACACAAGTAAACGCTTAAACGACTCGTATGCGCCTTTCGCCAATTCGTTAATGGGCTTAGGACTAAAGGGCTTTATTGGGCCTTTGTGGAAGGGTTTAAGAGATGATTTGGTCGCCGTCATCTTCGTCTTCGTCGTCTCAGACTCTCAGGTGTGTTGACAGATTAGGGTTTTAGATTTGGGGAAGGAAGGAAGAAGAGATGTGGTTTCTATGTGTCTTCTATCACAGACTATTAGACTTCAGAAAGCCGGAAGTGGAAGCTTTAGCCGAACTCTTCGGAGAAGATATTGCAGAGAATGGGTCTCTCCAATGGCGGCTTCCTCAACATCACCATAACGATACTCCATTCCATTTTGTTCATCTTTCTTCTGAAGAAATCGCTCGTAACATCGCCAAGCGCAGTAGGATTCCTTCTCTCACCTTTCCTCTTGGTTTCATTAGGTTTGCTTCTCAGTTTCTAAACAAAATGGGTTTAGTGTAGGCATTTTGGTGAAAGGAATGTATGAGCTTTGGGGTGAAGGAACTTGTTATGAAGAGCTTAAAGACTCCATTCTAAGCTACCCTGATTCTCGCAAGCTTCCATATCTTACTTCTGGTTCCACCTTTAGGATCTCTGTCGAAACTTTTGGAAAGGCTCTCACTTTTGAGGAGCAGAAGGAACGAATTCAGTCTTTTACTTATATCCCATTCGAGGTCTGATATGGGAAAAACTTTCTTGTTTCTTCAGTCTCTTTGGGTTGTCTATTATTCCTCTTTATGATATTTTGTTATTCAATTATTGCAGGGAAGAGTTGACTTGAAAAACCCAGACCACAACTTTTTTCTTATGGAAATGGATGAATCTGAAGAGAACAATGGACTTCCACCTATTGTCCAGAGAAGGATCTTTTTCGGGAGGGAGGTTGGTTTTGCTGATAGGAAGCTTTTACCCACTTTTCAGTTGAAATCTCGGACTTACCTTGGCCCAACTGCTATGGATGCTGAAATGGCTTTCTTAATGGCCAATCAAGCAAAAGCGACATCTGGAAAACTTGTGTACGACCCTTTTGTTGGAACTGGGAGCATTCTTGTTTCTGCTGCCCGCTTTGGCGCTATGACAATGGTTTGCAATCACCTCAGTTTCTTGGTTCCTTTTATTTGAATATTTGGTGGTCCCGGGATGTCAAACTAACAGAAGAGTTGTTGTATTAGGGTGCAGATATCGACATCAGAGTAGTTCGTGATGGACGTGGTCCAGACTGTAATGTTTGGAGCAATTTCAAGCAGGTTAATGCTGTAACTTCTCTTGTTACATTTCATTCTTTCATTTCGATATCTCTATTCTGACATATAATTGCTCATGCAGTATGGACTACCTATGCCGCTTGCTTTACTTAGAATGGATAATAATCTTCCTCCTTGGCGTTCCGGACTAAAGGAGGTAATACTCTCTCTCTCAGTTCTTTCAATATTATCTTTGGTATAATGAGTTGAGATCACTAGCTTATTATGTCTTCTGTACTCATTGATCCAGATCTTTGATGCAATTATCTGTGATCCACCTTATGGGGTTCGGGCTGGTGGACGTAAATCCGGTGGCCGAAAAATTCTTAGAGGGACAGTCGACCCTTACACTGTCCCTGACGATAAAAGAACAGAGCACATTCCATCGACTGGTGCATATAGTCTAGTGGAGTGTGTTCATGATCTGCTTCACCTTGCTGCTAGAATGCTGGTGATGAAAGGCAGGCTGGTCTTCTTTTTTCCAGTCTTGAGAGACGAGGATGGCGGTGAGGTTAAGTTTCCCGAACATCCGTGTTTCAAGTTAGTCGCTATCTCTGAACAGATCTTGAGCTCGCGGTATAGTCGGGTTCTGTTAACAATGGTGAAGGTTGAACCTTACAGTGAAGAGATTGAAGAAGCTGCTCGATTAATGCATTTAGAGTTTAGAGAGAATCATCTCAAGTGGTTAGAAGATGGTAATATTCATTCCTCTGTGTTCAAACCCAATGATTCTTCTCAGATTCACACTGATTCCAAAACATTCAAAGATCCTAAACCTAAGTATAGAGGGAAGTATGTGTAAGCTAGGTTTTTGTGTTCTTTCTGTTGTATTTCTGTTGTTTTTTTGCTGAATGCTTTCGTTCTTCCCTTCTTATTGTGAATTTAGTGCGTTTCCAACACAAATCATTTTTGTAGGTTATTGGCAAATCAATGTCTTTACCAAAAAAGATGTGGAAACAACATTTAACTACAAAAAATATAACAATAAGGTTCGGGAAAGTCTTGAAATATAACAGGAGATACAATCCCTTATGACACACGCCTTCGCTGAGCAGAAGACCAAAACAAAACAACGAGGCTCCGATTAGGAAGACCAACCAACAATAAACAGATTAGTGTTTTTATGATAATTTTTATTAATATATAAATTAACGCCTCTCTAAGTCCGCTTCAAAATCTGGGAATTGCGTAGTGGTAGTTAAACATCCTGGTTCTTCGTTTCCTTATTACCATCCTTCCCTAGACGATGACCTGTTTAAAACCCGAGATTTCGTAAGTTAATATAATACGGATTCGCCATAGTTAAAGGCAAAAAGATATACAAAGCCATCTTTAACTTGTTGGGACTTGGAGCTTAATGGACAAACCTGTTATTAAAGAATCCACGCTCTTTGCTTCCTTGGAAGTTTCTTCGCTGCTCATCGACCGGTCTAACCCAGGCATCGACTGCGCCACGTGATCTAGGTCTCTCTGTGGATTCAAAACTCCTGGATTCATCGACTGATCCAGACCGGGAATGTGTAAGTTCTGAATATGAACCAGATCTCCCTGCACCAGACCCAGGTCTCTCAAATGGTTTCTGCCTGAACCTCACTTTGTCGTCCAATTCCCGGGTTAATATTTCGAGATCTTTTTCTTTCACACGTATAGTTTCTGGTAAATCATGGTGATTATTTTTATAACTGACGGGTTCTTGATCAGATTCCTTGATCTCTGGAGCAATGGATTCCTTCTCGAGTTTTTTCCTTAGTTCTTCAATCTCTTCTTTCAATATCTTCTCTTCTTCTGTTTCAGGCCTGGACAAGTTGGGTTTATAAAACACACTTATCAATAGCCAATTGGCAAAAAGCTAAAGAAAAAGCATCACACAGAGTCCATAACAAAGAACAACACAATCTTAGAACAAGCACATGCATAGCATAAACGAAAGGAAAATCCAGCTCCGATAATACTCAATTAGAACAAGCACATGTTATCTAACAGGCTTTGAAATGCAGGCAATGCACTGAGGCTAAATGTTAAAAACAATCATGGATGTCAAACGATCTCCACTGAAAGAACATTAATGAGTATGACCAAGAAAGGCAACAAGTGACACATATTTCGGAAGAACACATCATGAGGCAAGATCGGGAACTCATACACACGCTTAATAACATGTTACCAAAAGAAAACTACTGAGACTCTATAATTAAACTGCACATTATCTCTTCATATAACTGCCACTGAGGCTCTGTATAATGTATCAGGCAATTAAATATTACTTCAAAAGTCTTAACTTTTTGATCTACGAATAGGTCAAGCAGAAAATCACCATGCAGAATAATGAAATCATTAAGAAAATCAACATTGAGACAACTGTGGCAACAACAGATTGAAACAAATCCACAACCCTCAGTGAAAATTAAACAGAAATTTGAAATGAATAAGGACCTGTCAACTCTGCGATGCTCGAGTTCCATATCCATCTTGCGCCAATCCTTCCCTTGTTCCTCCAACAACACTTCTCGAGGCTTTGCATCGCCGAAAGGATTCACCTTTGGTCTCGGTTTCACTACATTATTCAATCCTAAACTCTCAGACCTGTTTGATTGAGCACTAGAAGGTCTGCTTGATTGTGCGCTTGTTGGTCTACTCGTTTGAGAACCTCCTTTCTTAGCCTCAATCTCTGAATCAATCTTCTTCCAGTCAATTCCTTTCTCAGCCAAAACATCCTCCCTTGGTCTAGCTGCCCCAAACGGGTTCGGCTTACTCGTTTTGGCTGCAGCAGGTGAAGTTTCACCCGCTCCTGCGTCAACCTTTCGTGGCTCCAAAACCAAGCGACGACGTTCCTCCTGAACGCCACCTGCAACTACTCCTCTCGACCAACGGTCAGAATCACGACTGGAATCACCATAACTTCCCCCAAATGTAGATGATCTGACCGGAGCTTGCCTTTTACTAGCAGCCCAATTATCGGTTTCGTCAGCTTTAGAGAAGCCACCACCACCGCCTGCGCCACCGCCTCCAAAACCACCTCCACCTCCATAACGACTCTGTCGTCCCTGATCAAACGAAGGAAGCGGTTTCTTTGCTTTCCCCCAATCATCAACTTCATCAGCTCTGGAAGTTTGCGGAAAATCAGAAACCCTAGACGGAGGTCCTCTCCTATCATCATCAAATCCACCACCACCGTAAGATTTCCGACCAGCACCCCAAGAGCCATCAGAATCATCACGATCTCTTCCCATTCTAGCAGGAGGTCCAGAAGAACGACCACCATAAGAAGAGAAACCACCGCCTAAGCGTCCAGTTTGCATTTCGTCCTCGGAGCGTTGCCTAGGACCAGTGGGTAACTGAAGAATCTCTTGCTGAGTCAATCCAACAGAGTTTCTACCACCAGGTGCTGTGTAAGCACCCGTGGTAAACTCCTGTAAAGTCAGCTTCTTCTTCTTCTTAGTCTTGGCATTACTGGCAGCCTCCTTCAAGCTAGGAAAACTCTGCACATCCGCAGTCGCAGTCGCAGTAGCTTGAGCCGCTTGTTCTTCATCGGCTCGCTCTGCCTCATCAGCCCAAGCCCCAATTCCAATTCCACCCCACGGGTTCGACATCCAGTTGGGAATCAGAATCTCAAAACAAATTCCAGATCTAAAATGCTCTCAGCGAAAACGGGGAGATCTAATTCTCGAGATACAGTAAAATTCAAATCGGAAAAGTATAAGATCTAGGGTTCCGACGAAAGCTTTATTCAGAGGAGAAGAAACCGTCGGAGAATTATTCCTTTAGCGTGAAGATGAATAAAAATTTGGGATTTATTCCTTTGGAGCTTTTTTTTTTTTTTTTTTTCTTTTCTTTTTGCATGCTTCTCAACGAAGGAGAGATGGACGGAGAAAATTAGCACCACGCGTTAAGAACCCGCGTGTGTAGCACGTACCATTCACTAACGAGAGGTGAAAGGAAGTTACGGCTCGAGCGTGCGATTCACGTGACGTGTAAGCAACTGACGGTTCACCTGAATGAAACGAACGGTCATAAATATATTCATTTAATTGTTCTTTTAGCGGATTTTTTTAGTGATAGCATAATCACTTTTAAAAAAAATATTAAAAACATGTTTTTATTAACAATGTGGTTGGAAAAAAAGAAAATGACAATTACAAGAAGCAGTTTTTAATTAAATTTCAATTTTTGAATTATGTAGAATTTTGGCTATTGAGTCAGCCAGTTGTGGCCCGAACCATGGTTTGATTTTCCGAACCGATTTAAATGTTATTGCTAAAAAAAACTGTTAAAAATTTGCATGTTTGATCTTCTGAACCGATTTAAATGTTACAAATGTTGCTTAAAAAAAAAAACTGTAAAAAATATGCATAGGTTCACCTTGGTTGTTCTCTCTTTCTTTATCGGCATTTTTTTGGCAACCGCATGTAATTTCTTCGGGATAGTTATTTTGTCCGATTGTTACCTTCTTAACTGTTATCTCATGGAATTTTATAAAGTCATGTGTTTGTCTTGAGTTCGATACTTTTGCTCGATATGAAGTTTGCCAAATTCCCCTATTTTTATCCATCATGTTTGATCGAAATTCGAAGAAATAAGAATTTAAAGATCATATGCTCCGATACCATGTAAAGATTTAATTTGAGAAGATTAAAGGATCCATGTTGAAAGAATAGAAGAATAGAGAGAAAAGAGTATTATATTTCTTAATCAATATACAACGAGTTGCTCTTGGTTATATAAAAAGAGAATCACTAGGATGAGTTACGTACATACACATAAAAGTGTCTTCATCCATTCTCTTCTATTAACCATTTAGACAAATGGAAAGTAATGTACAAAAGGAAAATATGAGTAATTAGCA
Organism: Odontarrhena argentea; assembly: GCA_900406245.1. Classification (NCBI taxonomy): domain Eukaryota; kingdom Viridiplantae; phylum Streptophyta; class Magnoliopsida; order Brassicales; family Brassicaceae; genus Odontarrhena; species Odontarrhena argentea. The sequence goes on along the minus strand of OVAF01000401.1, from coordinate 19,322 downwards.
TGATTTGATTAATCATTGCTAATATTCTTCTTATTAATACAATAATGGTACAGGACTGGGGAATTGAAATTTTTAGGGTTGGATGTTTAGATGTGGGAAAAAGGTTGAGACATGGAAACGGTTGATAAACTGTTGGAAATGATTGAGGGAGAACGGTTGAAAACTGCCTACGTGGGCGGTTACTTATAACCATATTAACTGCACAATCACCATTTAAATTACACATAAAACAACCGTATGTATAGCATAATCACTTTTAACGACTGGTACAGTCAGGCATTGGTACAATGGAGGATGAAAAGAGCAGGACCATGAGATTCGACTTGAATAGATATTGACTCTTTGGTTGGTCCGTAATCTTTGTTGCTCCACATCTCGTGGCTCTTACACGAAGCTCCTTCAAGATTCTTCTTGTTCTTAAGAGCCCTGGCAATGTCTGTTATCTTGGCTGAAATTGTTGTCTTTACCGGATTCAAGTTGAAAAAGGCAACGTATATTTCCCCTCTTCTTCCCGTCGCAATCCAAGAACGAACACCATTGGAGATTTTGGCTGCAGCAAGATGGTAATAATGTCAACAAATAGAAAAGGGGATGTCAAAGAAAGAGAATATAAATTAAGAAACAACCTTTCACTGGATTTAGCACAGCGCAAAGACCGGAGTAACTGTTTTCAAGTGTTCCATTACTGTGAAGCTCCCACATCTGATAGTATTAGAGCGTGTTATATGAAAACTCAGATTGAATACTAAGGTAACTAGTAGTGAGAGATTGAAGATCGTTATCGTACCTGGTTTGCATCTAGTTTGCAAGGCAATAACGCACCTCCACTATAATCTTTCGAAGTGAGTTTCTGCTTCGAGGAAGCTCCTAAGCAAGACTCTGCTTTCACGTGTGTTTGTAAATGAAGTTTACCTTGATAAAGCTGGTTGTGTTTTATCTCCTCATCGCTGCGCCAAAATGAAAGAGATAAAGGGGTTAAGGACGGCTTATGAAATGTAAAGTGAATGGAAATAAAAAGTTACAAGAACCATACGAAGCTAGAAGAGCTTTTCTGTTGTATAAGCAAAAGGGCTTCTCGAGTTTTTCACCAGAGTATTGGTTCCAACAAATTTGTCCACGATTCTTGTCTACAATAGACCAAGTGTTGGCTTTCTGTTCTTTGCAGCTAGTGAGACCGAAAGCATGCTTAGTTGAAATGTTCTTGCCCTTTGGATGATGACGATGGCCTTTGTGCTTATTCCTAGATACCCTTGTCGTGGTGATGTAAGGAAACTACAAAAATAGGGACCAGAGTTTTATGACAGAAGTTTGTTGCATAAATAGAGAGATGAGTCTGAAGTTAAGATTTTACAAACCTCCTTGTTATTAGAGCTATAAGAATTTATTTCAAGCAAAGTAGGATTTGTGATCAGACTATAAGTAGCGTCATCTAGCTTTCTCACATCACCTCCAAACATGAGAGGGGACTTTGCAATAGACCACAATGTCATCTGAATAATAAGCAAAAAGAGCCTAAGAAAAATGCGAAATTTGGTTATGACGGTAACTAATAAACTATGAACAGTAAAGCTAGAAATATACCTGTGTCCTCTGCTCTTCCATACTAAGATTACATGCTCGATGGGGTCCAAAGTTTGAACCTTTACGAAACATTAAGACAATATAACGTTCAGTGGAACAATCTTAGAAGTTGTGATCTCAAGATTTTAAGTCAAACCTTGATCAGTAAGCCATCCAAGAGGTAACATATCTAGGTCCGGCCAAGATTTCCCTTGTAACCCTTGTGCACCAATCATACCAGAAGCAGATAAATCTCTGGGAAACAGCAAAGTATTAAGACATCAAAGAAAGGTAAAAACTAAAAACCTGGAAAAAGGATTATCAGCTAAGAAATGCAGATGAAGCTTAACCTCGAGATATCAAAATGTGCCACCACATCTTTCCATGTGTCCCAATCATCACCTGTTATTCTGTACATGTTAACTAATTGACTAACTTCTTTAGCCATTGTAGGTGTCACACTCGTTCCTGGAGATAAGGAGTATAAAACAGGCCGATCAAGCTCCTTAAGCACCTGCGGAAAATAAATTGTAAATCATCTCTATGTTCAATCAGAATATTGTAATTATCACAAATGCAAAGTATGTACCTCTGATACAAAAGTTATCTCCTCTATATTGAAGTCATCGCCAAATACGCAGTCATGTTTAACTAAAGATGAGGAAGATATTAATGAGACCCATGTACCGAACTGAGGCAAGAGTGTTATAGGATATGAAGTCAATTTCTCTTACTGAAATCGACTCCCCATTCGGCGTATTGTCGATAAAGAGACCTCAAGAATGATTTTCCCGCACCAAGCTTGGTATTTACACTCATGAATCCATGTGGCATCCAAACACACGCCTTCTCCTTGATTCCGATATCTTTCGCCCGCCACTGTCTACCCGATTCTTGATAAGCCCCTCCCTGACCAAAAGGGTGGAAAAATCACCAAAAAAAAAGACAAGTCTGAACTTCCAGAGAAACTTAACAAAATCAAATACCTTAACACTATCCAAAACAAGAGTATTTGCGTTATAAGCCTGTGTGCTTATTCCTGCCATAACATGAATCCCAAACTTTAAGCCCATTCTGTGAACTTTATCAGCAACTTGGGTGAAGCCTTTGCCGCCTATAGAAGATGGCCATCTTCCTGGATCAGGATGCATCCTTCCCCATTCATCAATCACATCAAATCCAAGAGAGTCCACATAAGCTCCTTCAACTTTCTTTCTGTACCAAAGGTAATCCACCACAACATACTGACACAACACAGGACAAAAATTAGCATACCAAATGAAGAGGAAACTCAATTAACAAGTCCTGAATCTCCTTTAGTACCTGATAGCCATGAGGAAGAAGACGCTTTGAAACAATTTCAGCACTGTGCAAGAACTCAGCTTCAGAGATGGTCCAGCAAAAGGAATCGTACGAATTCCATCCTCTTGGAGGAAAGCTCGCATGTTCGTTCGAGTTAGACCTTGCGATAGATCAGGCAAAGATCATTCGAGTTAGAATCAAAATCAGAATAGACACAAGCTTGGAATTTTAGAAGCGAGAGTACCTAAAAAAGGAAAGATTGAGGATGATAAAGACGACGATGAAACGGGTCGATCTGATTCTCACAGTGGGAGGTGCGGTCATAGCCATGAGGCTACCTTCTTCTTGGTACCTGAGAGAGTGAGTGACTAGAACACGCGACTATGGTTCGTTAATGGCGGGTATTACTAGCGTAAGAAGAAATGTGAGGCTTAGATTAGTAACCGTTGAACCAGAAATTAATTTACACAAAGCTTTGCGCTGCGCTTTTGTCACACTACAAAGGTCTTTTGCCTGTTTTGGCTAACTGATAAAGATGATGTAGTATTTTGAAATTGCCATTCAACCAAACTGATCGCTTACTCAGCTGCTACTCACAGATGTGACATGTATCTAAGAGTGTGTCTTTTGCTAGTAGCCACCGGTTTTCAGGTCCTCCAAAAGTTAGATCTTCTTGACACCCTTAGTTTGATTTTCAGGTCCTCCAAAAGTTAGATCTTATTGACTCTCGTAGTTTGATTATGGATGAGTTTCAGGTCTACAACTCTTTTGATTAACTAAAAGTCTAAAACCATAACTAACAAAGGGGTTTGTATTAAACCTCAAAATTTCTTAATCAAAGTCGAGAACGATTCCTCACTGAGGCTTAGAATGTTTATCTCTAGTGGAATCAGAGCCACGAGACGGCTCAAATTATCTTTGTAACTATTTTTTCTTCTTCACTAGGAACTTTACATAATATCAAAATGATTACAAAGATAGCACGTGAAGGCTTTGCAGTGTTAAAAATAACGAAAAAAGGGAAGAGAATAAACTACCAATCTCTATAGTTTGTTGCTCCTCAGACAAAATCTGGACCAGACTCTCATCTCCTCTTTTCTAAACGAATCAGCTCACAATGCAAAACGAAAAGCACCATCAAGCTTTACACATACATGGAGTGAGAGGATTTTCCCAAAGATCGTAGTTAGGGAAAGTTTCTTCTGGTAAACCGGTTCGTGTTTGATGTGTTACAACTACATCTTCCACAAAAGTTGCCCATCCCATGTAAGGATCCCCAAATGATTTTGACATTAACCCTTTATCCGGTTTGATTGATTTCTGCCGATGACCCATATATCTCCGTGCTCCTATGATCAGTTTTGCAAAGTTTCCACCGTGTGTCATCACAAAGACATCTGACTTCAAACAGACCAAGAAATCTAGAGCAGCCAGGCTTGTTACGTGCTTTCTGAAGCTTGTTAGTTCTTCTTTGCCTGCTAAATCCTCCTTTGTTACCTAGTTAAAAGGAAAATTATCATGAGAGGCAATCTTTGCTGCTTCAACCAAAGAATCTTGATCAGACAGGCTCCTATGTTCTTACCAAATTTGGGAACATGTTTCTCAGTGGTGCCATACGATTTTGGCCACCATAGACTTGACCAGATGCTACATAGATTTGTGTTTCTTTAGGATAACCCATTGCGCGCAGAATCACAGCAACTTCTCCTGGCTCAAGAGGGCATCGACCTTCTTTGCGCTTCTGCAAGGCGAGCTGCCAGAGATGGGAACCATTCTGCAAACAAGTCAAGCAAATTCAGTAAGGCAGCTGTTGAGAGTTTTTAGGCACCAACTAGAAAACCTATATTTTCTTTTTCAGGTCACCTTGAAACGGCGTGGCCATTCCTTTTGTCTGTATTCGGCCATTCTAGCCTTCTCTTCCCTTGTCCCCACAAAATCACAGAATGATAGACCAACCATTCCTTTCTCGAATCTAAGATGAAGAGCCCTACACAAGAGACAAGGATATAGTTTTGAATCAAAACAATGAATACGGTCTCAAGTTAAAACAGAGTTCTAGATGCTTGATATCTCCATACATATACGGATTCGGCTTTCCTGTGCGGTTTCTCATTCTAGAAACAAGTGAATCAGCCATCTGCTCTATCTCTGGGAGAAATTTGAGAGCATGATAATTTACACGGCATCGTAATCTGTTGATTTCTTGTGGTACATTGTCGTACCTGAAAATTTTTCCAGCACCACAAGGATATATCATTCATCGTTTATAACAAAAATTTCCAACAGTCTGAGCCTTAAATTAAATAATATGTAGTATACCCAAGTCGATCGACAAAAGGCTTCAAGGCCATTATCTTCTTCTCCTTTATCCGAGGCAAAACATTGTCTATATAGAACTGGGCTGCTGCATATTTGGGAATATTTTTGACTGTTCTTCTGCAGAAGATCAACAAATAACCAAGTCAAAATGATATATAGGTCTTAAGTTCTATAATCAGATATAAATAGAAGGGACTTTGGATGACGCCACAAACCCACAAGCTCACTTTTAAATTCCTCAAACAGTATATCATCAATAAATAAGTAGAGTTGAAAAACGAACTTTATACTAGAGAATAATTCTGCTTTGTCAGTGAACCAGCCAGGTATATCCCTAACAATTCGGACGTCATCCTTCAGGTAATCAATGAAATGATCTACATCAAAAATGTCCTCAAATTTCCTGCAAAAGAAAGTTTGCAGATTCAGTACATTATAAGAAATAGAGTATATGACTCCTTAATCATTGTGCTTACATAATCATAACTAGCATACAAAGTAGCAGTGATGACTAGAAATTATAAAAGGTAATTCAAGCAGAGATGAAATCAATATCTGAATAGTCTTACGTCTGGTCTTTCCAAATTTGGTCCTGCTTTAGTACTGGTAAAATCAAGGTTGCATTCATAATCTTGGCAACAGCTACTGCATTACAGATCTGGAAACAAAAGCCATAAAAGGACATAACCTCAATCTTCAAAAAACCATTTGCAGATTGATAGATGATAGGACAGTGGAAAGATGGAAAAAGAGTTGAAAGCATGGAAGATACATACAGCAATTCGCTGCTGATTCAAACCACCCTCAGCATGAATAAAAACATAGCCATTTGTTTCGTTTTCAGGTAGAAGATCTGAAAATCAAAGTTAATGAGATGTGCTAATAAGTTGATATCAAAGAAAACAGGCTCAAAATACTTGTAACTTTAATGAGCACATGAAAATGTCAATGAAAATCCTCTATCCCTTAATACCTGAGATTCCACCAATCCGCCTCTCGGCACAAGGCTTCCAAGATGTTGTTGCAGACAAAGGATTCTCCCAAGGAGAAGGTGACTCTTTTACCTAAACATTGCAAACAAATACACAACTCAGTCGATAACTTAAGACTTCATCAAACACATACCGTAGTCAAACACTTACATGGGGACAGTTAAGCACAATTCCATCTTTTTTACACAAATATGGAGCATTCTGCAAAACAACAAAGATAGAGAAGGAAGAAATCTCAATCTGGAATCAATGCACACCCAAAACAAAATCGATTCAAGAGTTCTGAACATAGAGCCGCGGAAGATCTCAATTCCTAGATCGAAAGAAAGACTCACCAAGTGATTAATAATGCTATAAACCGAGATCAAGCTTGCAACGGCGAGAATAAAAATCAAAAGAAGCGAGATTTTGTGCTTGTGAGGAGAAACCCTAGGATCGTCGCCGTAGAAAGGAAACCCAGATAGTGACCAGATCCGATCTCTGGAAGGATGACGTGGGCGACCATCTTCGTCGTCTCCGCCGTTAGGAGAGTGATCATATACGTGAGGCGAAGAAGAATCCTCGTCTCCGCCACCACCGGCACGAAGCGGAGAGGAAGAAGATCGGCTCCCTTGAGAAGTGGAGTGGCGCAACTCCGCCATTGCTCTCCTGGGGCTAAAAGTCGCCAGCTTAATCTATTGATTTCTCTCTCTCAAACTCTTTCTGGATAGCAACAGTTTCTTCAGCTCAGTATGTGAGAAGCTGCCATGTGCAGGGGAAGAAGCTCACACACTCGAAGAGAGAGCTTTTTCTGAAAGGTTCAATTGTTCATCAGCAAATCAACACTCTCTAAATGAAAGAGAGGGTTAGACTCTTGTATATTTACAAACACACCCCTCTATTTTTAACAAAATTTATATTCGGTAACCATTCTCTCTGTATAACCTAGACCATCTCTCAGAGTCGGTGAATTCGCAGCGGAAAGATGAACACGATAGTGAAGCGAGTGACGGGAATGGTGAGTAGTAGTGGTAAGCAGTTACAGCAGGAGCGAGGGATAAGGGTAAAGGTGGTTTCAGGGGATCTGGACAAAGCGCTTACGATATTGCAGAGGAAGATGCAGTCGAGTGGAATGGAGAGGCTAATCAAAGCGAACCAGACTCATCACATTAAGAATTCGGAGAAGAAGGTTCTTGCTAGGAAGAACCTGGAACGCAGGATCAGATCCATTGACTTTGCTCGCAAACTCCAGTCCATCCTCATCAAGAAAGTCAGGTATAGTATTGATTCCACATTTCTACAATTTCGCCTATCAAACAAGTCTTTCTTTTCAGATTTTTTATGCTTTTCTTTGCAGAGGTTTGTGAGAGCTGAGCTGAGCACAGATTCCATCACCATTCGTCTATCACTTTCCATTACATTTCCTGGGAATTACTTGTTAGTATAAGTTTTTGCACTTTTGATAAATGATATCAGTGTGGAGTTGGGATTTACCATTACTTGTTTTACTCTATCAGAAAGGCTTTGATATTGTGATCTTAGTTAATCTAATGACAAGGCATTGATCAAAGCAAAGAACCATCTCAAAAGCAGGAGAGAGTAGAGATTTTACTCTAAAGTTTGGGATTCTACTCAATGAGGTGAAATATTTTTCTCTGACAAAATTGGGATTCATGACTTTGAACTTGCTGAATCCGCATTTGCAGGTAATTTTACTCGTGTTTTGTTTTGCATTGTTTATAAAAATGCTACCCTTTCCTGTAAGTTCTTACCCTTATCTCTCCTAGGATCAGCATCTCTTTCTAGTTTTTAGGTATTGCGGATAAAGAGATATTGGGACGGACTTAATACTATTTCCTTGATGAACTTTTGAATTAGAAAATCAAAAAGAGAATGTTTTTCTTTCTTTTTGTTTTGCTTCATCTGTTTGATTTAGTGCAAGGAATCTGCAAAAAGATTACTTGCTTCATTGTATATGTTTCCTTCTTTATTTTGTTTTCTAGACACATTATTTCCCACAACAAGAATCCTTACTTGAACTTCTCTTCAAGTTATCCTCTCTCTTATTTCTCTCTAATCTAGATTATTTCAAACAGTTGAAATCTCTCTCTCTCTCTTCTTATGTTTTCGTCTTAACTCTTAACTCAGTTTCCTTTGAGCTTTTTAGCTTCTTCCTCTAAATGTCTCATCATCATTTTGAAACCAACCCTCATTTCGCCCGACTTCCATCGCAGAGTCAACATCATAAAGGTGGTGCCTCTACCTCACAAACTTCTCCCCACCACCAACCCCTTATCACGCCCATACCGCACAAGAAAGTCCCACATTCTCCGCCGATTGCTCCACCTGGAATTCTAATTAAGTCTAAGCCTCGTGGTCGCCATCAGCAAGCTCCTGTAATTCAAGAACCGTCGCATACTACAATACCCACGGATACTACAATACCTTTACCACTAAGCCCAGAAGAGAAGCTACCACCTCGACGAAACCCAAATTCTTCAAAAAAACCTTTAATATTAAGCCCTGAAGATGATCATCTCCATCAAGAACGATCTCCACCATCACAACAACCACAGCACGACCGACAGCGCGACCGAGGCGGTTATGAAACACCATTCCCTCCAATAGCCAAACCAACTCCATGGAGAACCGCTCCAACACCATCACCGCATCACAATGGTGGTCCACCACAACGCCATGGTGGTCAACGGTTACCCCCACCTTCTAGAGAGACAAACGCGGCGACATGGTCAGCTGCATTTTGTTGTGCAATTTTCTGGATCATTCTTATCCTCGGCGGTCTAATCGTCCTCATCATATACCTCGTGTACCGTCCACGCTCCCCTCACATTGACATCTCAGCGGCTAACCTAAACGCTGCTTATCTCGACATGGGTTTTCTTCTAAACGGTGATCTAACTATTTTAGCCAATTTTTCAAACCCAAGCAAGAAAAGCAGTGTGGACTTTAACTACCTGACGTTCGACCTTTACTACTACAACACACTCATAGCAACTCAATACATTGAGCCTTTCAAGGTTCCTAAGAAAATGTCGAGGCTTGCGAGTGTTCATCTCGTGAGTAGCCAGGTCCGGCTTGAGCCAACGCAGAGCCGAGAGCTGCAACGTCAGATTGAAATGGGACCGGTTTTGTTGAACCTGAGAGGAACCTTTCACGCACGTTCGCACTTGGGGGCATTGTTTAGGTACTCTTATGTGTTGCATACTCACTGCAGTTTTTCTTTGAATAGTCCTCCTTCTGGAGCCATGCGAGCCAGAAGATGCAGCACCAGACGCTAACCTTTCACAATTGCGTTTGCTCCTCTGTTCTCTTTTTCTTTTGACACTTTTTTCTTAGAAATAATTGATTTTCTGTATTCATTGATATTACAGATTTATTAATTGTTAAATCATTTGGTTTATATTCAGTCATTAGTTTTGTTCGGGTGGGTAAACGTATAATGTTCCAAACTTGGAATTTTTGAGGCTGTTATTACACTTTACAACTTTATATTACTCTCACGAAAAGAAAAGAATAATAGTTTGCCTGTATTTTAAATTATCTAATCATCTAAAATCTTAGCACAACTTTGCATTAAGTTTAATAATTACAAATGTTTAGAATCCCATAGGGGTTCTAAACCATTGGAGATTCTCTCAAGCTTACTGGCGTAGAACAAAAAACTTTGTTGCAATATCTCTATTAGATGTACTGGAGAGAAGTTTTGAGCACCTCCATCAAATATTTTTGTATGGAGTTCTAAACAAATAATTAAATAAAAAATATATATTTACAGTAGATGGGGTATTTTAAAATTTAACAATCTCACTCCATGGGTATCTTAAGTTTTGAGATATCCATCCATTTTGAAGTTTTACTCATTTTCTTTTCTATTATATGTTAACATCCTTATCAAGAAACCTTGACATGTCTCAGAAGAAAGCATAATTATCATTGTAGCCTGAAAATGTCAATAATTTTGAAATTGTGGAAAGGAGAGAAACCGTTAATTTGGTTTCAAGAGATTTTCCAAAGAATTTAATTGGGACTGAAACTAATTCTATTGCAAAATTAATAATGGATTACTAATTAAAATCAAAGTATTTTATCAAGAAATTTCTTTCTTGGAAGCTATCAAATCAAGAATTTTTGTTCTGTCTCTGTATCCTGTTTATTCAGTTTCTCTTTTTATATTACATCAACATTGTTGGATTAATAAGAAGAGAAATAAAAACGAACACAAGTGATCAGTGATTTAAATACTTGACAGGAACCAGTAGAAGCTCATTTTTCTTGCTCACATTGAGTCCAGGAGATTCTTCCATGTCGATATCTTCAACCACCATCCCTTCTGGTAATTCCCAGTCAAAATGGTGCAACATATTGGCAAGACCGAACTCGACCATTGTTGTTCCCATGTACATTGCAGGACACATTCTCCGGCCGCCCCCGAAAGGTAACAACTCAAAATTCTGTCCTTTTGCATCAATGTTGCTATCAATAAACCTTTCTGGGAGGAACATCTCTGGATCTTTCCAGGTATTGGGATCACGTCCAATAGCCCAGACATTCACATATAGCCGCGCCTTGACTGGAATCGTGTACCTGTTGATCTCGAATTCAGACATCACTTCTCTTGGAACCAGAAGTGGTGCTGGAGGATGTAGCCTCCATGTTTCTTTGATAACCATTTTCATGTAATGGAGCTGATCAATGTCATCTAAGCTGATCACTGACTTGTTCCCAATCTGATTTCTTATCTCGGATTGCACTTTCTTCATTGCTCTCGGGTTCCTCATAAGTTCAGCCATTGCCCATGTCATTGTTATTGCAGATGTACCAATGGCCCCAATAAGAACATTCTATGATAAAAGTCACAACAAAAAAATGTTAAAATCTTTCAGTAAATTTTACAATTAGATTGTGAATATTTGTATGTTATATTTACCATCAAGATTGCTTTGATATGGTTTCTTGTGAGCTTGCCATTTCCAAGAACAGTTTCTTCTTTCTCCAACCTCAAGAGCAAGTCCACGAAATCTTCAACTCCTTCTTTGTTTCCCTGCTTATGCTGATCAAACATTTGTTCATAGAACGCATCGAGAGCTCTCACACTCTTTTCTCGCCGCGCTTGTAAACCACTGAGCCAATCGATGATCTGACCGCCATTTGGAAAAAAATCCGAAGCAGAGAAGCTCCCCAAAAACAGAAAAGACTCGTGGATTAACTTGTCGAATCTGTCGCTGTTAAGCACAGAGTCATGGAAACTCACACTAAAGGCTGCCTTGCATATCACGCCTACAGTTAAAGAAAGAAATTTCTCGCTCAAGTTAACCTGTGTTTTCTGAGAAGCCGATTCCGCCACTGAATCTATCAGTTTCTTTACTTCCTCTTCCTTGATAGGTTGAATCGAATGAACTCGTTTCGCACTGAAAAGTTCTTGCACACACATCCTCCTTAGTTCTTTCCAGTACTCATTACAGGGAGAGAAAGCAATGTCCAGAAAATTGTAAGATAGCTCTCTTGGCCCTGAAGAATGATCAAAAACCTTAGTTCATGTTGTTCATAGAGAAACTGCAAACATCGAAGTTAATTTTAGTACCTGCCAAGCTTGGACGGCTACAACAATGGAGGTCATGGATTTTCAGAGCTTGTTTTGCGGTGTCAGAGGAAGATATTACAACAGTTGGGACACTTCCAAGCTTCAAAAACATCACTGGGCCATACTGTTTTGAAAGCCTCCATAGTGACTGATGTGGTAATTCTCCGAGCTGATGTAAGTTTCCGATGATCGGAAAACCAGGAGGAGATGGTGGTCCACGTTGTTGTTTCTTGCGTTTGAAGGCGGCGAGAAGAAGACTTGTGAGGAAGAGAAGTGATAGAAACCAAATCGAATCCATGTTTTTTTTTTGTATAGTGTACAACTATCTTCTTGAGTGAAGTGATAATAAACAGGATTGTGCTTTTATATACACACATTTATCATACTTGTGATTTGTGCTCTGTTTTAGCCATCTATATTTCCATATCAATTATTGTTTTCTGACGACAAAGCCATGACATCAGCCTTTTATAAGTGCATACGTGAATAACGTGTGACAAAGACAGCTGAGCTAACAATGAAATTATCAATCTCTTTCATTTTATCTTAGTAGGGTTAGTCATGGCACAACCGACAACTTGTAGATATCTAATACCCGACATCCTAGAATGGACTACCATTACACTCGAAAATGGTGGGTATAAGTTTTTCTCTCTTTTTATTTAAGTATATTCTATGGAAATACATAGAAGAGTACTATATAAGCTAAAACAATTCCCGTCATATTATTTGAAAGTTTGGAATGAAAGTGTTATAGGTGACGAAAGAAAGAATGGAAGTGTTATAATAAGAAAAGGGAATTCTGCCTAAAAAGAAAAAAAAAACATAAACTTTGCAAAACTTGCCCAAAAAATGAACTACAATATGGTCGAAAATAATTATGAACTTTGCATTTAATTTTTTTCGTAAAATCCAAATTTTACATTGATTTACCAAAAATAGATCTCAGTTAAAATAATTTATGTCACAAAACGGCGTTGTTTTGGGCTACAGAAATTCGGTTCTAAACAACCTGAATTTTGCCGAACTTGCCAAAAAAAGCTTGAATTTGCGAAACTTACCAAAAGAAAACCTGAACTTTTGGATCGTGTTAAGCTTTAATCTCTAACCCCAAAACGACGATCTCTAAAAAATTTAGAAAATATTGTAGTTGGGGTTTTAACGAAGGTCTATTTTGGTAAGTCAATGCAAAGTTTGGATTTTTCAAAAAAAGTCAATGCGAAGTTCATGTTTTTTTCGGTCATATTGTAGTTGAAGTTTTTTTTTGGCAAGTTTGGCAAAGTTCAAGCTTTTTTTTTTTTATCGAATTCCCAATAATAATATAACTTTATCGAAACAATAGATATAAAGAAAGAAAAAAAAAATCTATATTTGAGTGGGAACGAGATACTGATAAAAGAGAGATTGCTTCACCTCTTGATACGAGCATGCTTAAGACCAAACAAAGAGCTAAGGAGGTTATCGAGCAATCAGAAGAGCAGCGTGTACCCGAGGAAGCTATACAAGAGTTACGATTATCCACAAATCCTGTCACAATTGCTAAGAGTGATAAGCTCACTCAAGCTGTTGGGATACTCATCCCACAGTTCACTGATCACCTTCCTACGGATAATGATCGAGCCACATAGGTTGTGATTCATGCTAAAAAAGGGTAGTCATAGGAGATGTGGGTACATGTACTCTTTTCCCCTCTTTTTGGTTTTTCCCTTTAGATTTATCAAGAGAGGTTTTTAACGAAGCAATCTTTCCACACTCTACCCGAATTGCCCCGTGATTACACCCGGTCCAACCCACAATTGCATGCCCAAGAGATTTCGGTCCCTTTTTCTTTGTCTAGGTTCGGATGTATCTAAAATTTGAAAGGTTATTTTGTTTAGACTTGTAGTTAATTGTTGTAGCTTTTCCAAGGTCATTGTTTAGTCTTTTGTTTTTCTTTCATTTTCTGTATAATGTGGCTGGAATTCTCTAGATAAAATAACAAACATTTTGCTTAAGAAATTCTCTTAAAATTGTTTGTTCACAATATGGTGTGTCACATCAAGATTCCTCAATCCCTCTCCTTTGCGAGTCATATCAAAGAACGGATTGAGTCTGATAGTTCTAGGGTTCATCCACAGCCTTAGGAAGATTCGATTGATCTATCTCTTTCCATTTATTCCATTTTCTATCATTCATCTTCCATACCATCAATCCCCAAGATCCAAAGCCGTAAAAATCCCCATATTTTTACATCTTTTATCTTTTCCTAAGGTTTCAAGTCATTTACTCTTACCGTTTAGCCTACCGTTCCCAAAAACCATTACGCATATCCGTGGGTCATCCGATCGAACCATTCACCTAATTATCGATCAAACAACCTCTCGGGTCCCGAGTCTTGGGCAAGTAATACCAAGTGGGATCACATCACCTCTTNGGGCAAGTAATACCAAGTGGGATCACATCCCCTCTTTTTTTTTTTTTTTTTTCCGTTTTCTTACTTTTCCCCATATCCTAACATTGTGGTGAGAGTTCTAACTTTAATCGACAAAATTTTACCTTAAAAAAAATCCATGAAATGAAATTGATTTGGGATTGATAGTTTCTTCTAGTCAATTTGAAAAAGAACAAAATTAGGGGTTCATATTTAACTAAATCGGTGTCGTTTTGGCTTAAACAACTCAACATATCAAAACTCCTTTACAAAATTCGTTACACGATCTAGTGACCATAAATAAATAGACAAAATTTAAAATTTGAAGTAGAAGATCAAAATTAATTGGATTCTTTTTAGAAGAAATATAAACTTTTAATGGCCAAACGTGAAAAATTGGTGAATTTAAAGCCATTCTCTCTTATGTAAATTAACAAAAACCCATGCCACCTTGCCAATGATTTTCTACTTTGTCATTGCTCCAATTTGAAGAGGGTTGTCTGCATAATTAGCCATGTACTATAACAAGTCCAACCGAAATATCATGAATTTTTTTGCTCTTTGAAACTAGACATGAACTTTTATTTTGTATTAATTTCATACATAAACTTTACTTTCTCTCCACGAATAGTCAAATGAAATCGAACCGGGTCTAAACCGGATTATTAGCGTCAAGAAATCGCGTTTATGTTCTAATTAATTGATTATTTTTTAATCAATAAATCATGACATTATAAACTTTTTGGCTCTTTATTTTACGTCATAAACTTTTTTTCTCTATCGAATTAATACACAAACTTTAAACACTCTCTCTAGGTAGTCAAACGAAATTGATACTGAACCGTTAATCCGTGATTAAAATATAAACCAAACATGAACCGAAATCTTTTTTGCTCTCTATAAACTCAAATCAAGTTAGGGAGAAATATCAAAATTAGGGTTTATGATTGAAATTATAAAGAGCTCTATAAGTACAAATCCAACAGTCTAATGTGTTTGGCCGCCAAAGAGAAATGGTCGGCTTCTTCAACTTGATGTAAGTAATTAAACTGCTAAAAAGACTTAGTCTTTGATTACTTTTAAGAATCAAAGCTATTGAGAATAGTAATAATCGAGTGCTTGTCAGCGTTTAGAACAAGAGTAGTAAAACCACACCGTGGACTAACCTTTAAACAAGGAAGATATATAGCCACGATAAAACAGCCCAAACATCAGCAAGGAAAAACGCGAGATTCCTCTTTGTAACAACAATTCTAATACAACAACAAAAGCCGATGATATCACCGAAATATCAATGTGACAATAATACCTAACAAATAACATTCTTAAAAACAATCTAATTTTCCATCAGAATAAGAATCACAAGCTTTGAGGTGTTTATTGATCATATAACTCACAATCTAATTATAGGCATTAGAGTACATTTAATCGAGTAGACTCTAGAAATATATTGCGCCATAGATCATTCATTTGAGTTTATGGAGAACAAACAAGATTTCAGTTTAGGTTTGATTTTTTTATTAGTTACGATTTAACGGTTTGACATCAATTATTAATTTAAATTATCTATTTTTCCAATAACACTTAAATAAAAACACTAAATGTGATTTTAAGAATGCTAGTTATCTCGTTAATGACCGGTTCAATTTTGTTTGAATATATTGAGAGAATAAATAAATTTTGCGTACTATCAACTAGAAAAGTAGTTCATGACGTATAACAAAAATCAGAAAAATTCAAGGTGTCCCAATTTGATTTTGTTGTACAACAGGTCTATCTATGCAGTCAACCCTTTCTAAAAAAATTAACTAAAACATTAAACACGATTTTAAGAAAGCTAATAATCCGGTTAACGATCGGTTCGATTTCATTTGACTATCTAGAGAGAGTAATTAAAGTTTGTGTATTAATTCGATAGAGAAAAAAAGTTCATGACGTAAAATAAAGAGCGAAAAAGTTCATGATGTCACAATTATAATTCGAAAATAAAATTGATTTAGCGATTAAAAAAAATTAATTAATTAAAACGTAAACGTGATTTCTTAATGTTAATAATTTGGTTTAGCTCCGATTCGATTTCATCTGACTATCGGTAGAGAGAAAGTAAAGTTTATGTATGAAATTGATACAAAATAAAAGTTCATTGCAAATTTCAAAAAGCGAAAAAGTTAATGATGTTCGTTTGGACTTGATGGCCGGCTAATTATGCAACAACCCATTTGAAGAAGTAATTTGTAGGAACCAAACTGGTACAACCCGATTTCAAAATTCAAGAAATAGAAAACAGAATTCAGGCCTTCACCTGTACGCCCTGCTAAAACCCTAAACCAAAAATGTCCAGTGCCTTGTCGGTCCTCCGGTCCGGTGGCGGCCGAGCCGCCGTTGCCGCTTTCAGGTCGACGAAGCCTAGGTCGACTTCTTTCCGGTCTCCGTTTGGGATGCCTAAACAGAGTCCTCTCTGTCGCGGCGTGTTCAGATCTCCGGTAGAACTGAGCTGCTGCGTAGAGACGATGCTTCCGTACCATACAGCCACTGCTTCTGCTTTACTCAATTCGATGCTTTCAGTTTCACGCCGCTCTCTTTGGACCTTCGGAGGTACATCTCCTCTTCTTCTCACCACAATTTGAGTGTAGTTGGTAGCAAATTAGCAATAGTCAGTAACTCTCTTGTCTTGAACAATTTTTGTACCTATGGCCTGCTTTGGTGAACTTGTCATATGATTGCAATCGTCAATTTTCGGATCCATTTTTATACTTGTTGATCTCTGCACAAATATATATCAAGATCCTGAAGGTTCTTGCAGATTGAGTTTAGAGTTGTTATGTTATGTAATTTGGTCTCAGTTTAGAGTCGTGAATATCGGTTTTCTCTATGCCGTCATTTGCAGGCTTTCTCTTCGTTAGGTTGAGCCGTGTCTTTGGCTCTGAGTTTCTTATTCATGTTTGGATTTTAGATGTGTTGCCAGTATACACAAGTTCAATTCTACTTCCTGTGCATTTGCGACATTTGGTGTTTTACTATGATTGTAAAATTGTGCTACAACTAAGTTCCTTCTAGAGTACTTCTCTTTCCTACTCCTACACGAATAGCTTGATAATGGAGGAATATAATGAATAGCCTTAATTACAGCATTTCCTGTTGCATAATTTGACGAATCTTTAGTCGAACTTCAAATGTCTTGCATACAATGACAAGTCTCAACTTTTTCCTATGTAGGGCTAGATGATAACTGAAGGACAGAGTGATTTAAGCTATTTACCATGTGTTTTTCTTGGAGTTAGAGGTGAGGTCTTAGAATAAATGGCAAATCTTGATTTGCCATCATGCCATAATGTATTTTAGACTAAAGCAGTTTGTTTCCAGAAATCGATTATCTCCGTTTAAAATATATTGGTTACACTGGATTGATAGTTCTTATGATAGTGTTTTGTATGCTGATACATTCTATTTGCTCAGATAGCAACAATGATCCTTAATAAATTGAAATGAAGAGAGTGAAGAAGGAATGGATGTTGTTAAAGGCAACATGATGAAGTCAAGTTTTTTCATTTCACCTTGTAAAGAGCCTTAAGTGACTCATCTTTCTTCTAAGGTCATAAGATCCGATTTTACTCTTTATCATTATTCAGAAACAATGAATATTATCACATTCTATTCCTAGTCGATTTTGACGTTGGAGATTTGGAAGGATCAACCTGGTCAATTATTATATGTTAGCAAAAGCTGACAACTTAATCCAAGACCACTTAAGCTTTCTTAAGTCTATTGGGCTGCACCATCAAAATATCGAAACTTGATGTCACAATTCTTTATCGGATTTGAATATTTTGAAGATGATAATGTGGTCACAATTTTTGCGTTCACCTCTCTTCAAAACCATACAAAAGTAGACGTTACAAAAGCATCCAAAACCCGAGATCAACATTAACTCTAAAGATGTTACAGCAAACTTAGTCACAAGATAAATATAATGTACGCTTCTGATTCATCTAGCTGACTGCAAAACATAATTTATTTTGGCGTTGTACATTGAGTCACCAATCAGGCATGAGATGAAATATCATTCTTCAACTTTGACGAGCGTGTAATCCATTAGAGACGAATTGTTATCATGTTTAAAAATTATGTCAACTGGTTCAGTGACCACTTCCATGTAACCCCATTTGTTAACATCAATCCTCATGGATCCTTTGAAAATATGGGAGATTCATAGTAGCTTCGATCTGGTTTCTTCAATTCGACTAGACAAGACGAAAGACTTGGTATTAGCACCATATATCAACATCATTGTATCCACGGTGAATAACCAATTGAATACATAGAGGAATAGATCCTCAACATTGTCTTTAATCAACAAAATCACTAACTTTAGCAATCAGTTATAAGCAGTTACCAACATTTTAGTTCTTAGAGAAAACTAGCTACAATGTCTCAAAATAATTAGTCTTTATATATACAAACAAATTTAGAGTGTGATTAAGTGCTCATAATCCTTAATATTTTGATTAAAGAATTATTAAAATAAAATGATATTTTATTATTAAAATAAAAATTGACTTTTTAGTCGTTAATTGATAAAATCAACTAAAATTTAAAGAATAAATGTACCTAGATAATTAGGGAACAACCAGATCTCCCGAAGTTCTTGTCTAGTGAGGAGAATACTAAGAATTTGGTGGGTAGGATATTGAACCCAGATGCTCAGATTGTTGATTATTTATGATTTCTCTAATCGTAAACTCATGCCAATTTGTGAATAATATAAACACAAGCGGAAGCGTACATGATGAATCCATGTTTAGGTATGAGTTCGGATTATGAAAAATCTAAGCTTTCGGTTTGGTTATGGTTCTTCCACGACATATTCAGAATAGTTGTAGGTCTCTGTTGATGGGATGCAAATAGATTCTGTATTTCTAGTTAGGGTTGCCATGGGACCATAACCCCTCCATCTCCTTAATATAAAAGTTGAGTTCTTAGCCCACTCTTAAGGTGTCCACATAGGCGAAAATAATCTGAATATTCTCAACTGTCGGATCAGCCACATCATAATTCTCCATATGAATTTTCAGCCCTTATATCTGTAGGAAAACAAGATCTGATCCTAACCACTTAGGACTAACAGTTTTCCTATCCCAAGAACTCTGAAGATGAATCT